>PVJD01009632.1:0-60757 GCA_004026545.1 Mormoops blainvillei
ATCCAGTTCGCCCCTAAACAGACCCTTCCTTTGCAATGCCTCCGTTACCCAGTTCTTTTAAGTTCGGTTTTGTTGCCACTGCAGACCGCGCAGGCTGCGGTAAAGCACCCGTCCCTGTGCCCCGGGTGCCCTCGGCTCCCACGGCGGCTCCGCCTCTCTAACCCACATGGCGCCAGCGCCGTTCTTTCCCGAACGCCGCTTGAATGATGTGCTTCCTTGACCGATCATTTCCAGGACCCTCTGCTGCTACTGGACCAAGTAGACCAAGGTGGACGTTCAAAATCATCCAAAACCTTGTGCCACTTCTCTTTCCGACCTTATCGGCACTTCCTGAGACTTTCCCTGTCTAGCAAACAAACCGCGAACGTGTCACCATTAGGCGGCTACATCCTTTCCAGAATTCTCGTTTTTAGATTTGCCACTGAAATCCCACTCTTTCCGTAGGGTTCCATCTTGCCTCACTTCTTTCCACAGCCCCTTCCCAGTTCATTTTCATCCAAACAGTGCTGTTCTCACATCAAAGCTGTACACCTATTTTATGTGCAAGACATTCAGCAGCTCTGCAGTATAATGCTGAATGGCGGTTCATACACACGTGTGTACGTGCACTTATGGATATGCGTGGACACACAAACATTCCAAGAATAATAGGAGCTTTTACAATGGGGATTCTTTTTAGTTTCTACAGTATCTACCACAGTTGATTTACACATAGAAATTCAATAAATATTTGATTTACGGCAAACTTTGTAGAAAACCTAGCTGTTAGAAAACGTTATTCCTTATTTGCTCAGCAAACATTTATGGAGGAACCTGCCACAAAATGTGTGTTAGATAAAGATTGTTTTTATTTATTTAGATTTATTTATATTCTGCTTCTTTCTACAAAGACTTTGAAGTGGCTAAAAAAAAGGTTATTTTTCCATTAAGCATTTCCTTCCATCTCACTTCTGAATGGCATGTTAGGAGGTATCAAAGAGTGAAGAGAGCAGAGGTCTTGCCAGCCCCAACCCGGAGACCTTCCTGGGGCCGCCTGTCAGCGCTTTGCAGCTGCTCATTTCTCTCTCAGGTTATTTAACTGCGGGGGGAAAGGGAAGACCCCAGGGATGATCCGACTCTGTACTGTCTATGAGAATCTCTCTCTTCATTAGAACATCACTGAGAGTTCCCAATATCATCAGTGACTTGGGGAAAACATTAAATGAGGCTTTCTAGAAAGTTTCACAGTAGTATTACAGTTGGAACACTTGCAAATAAATCTGTGTAACCTCTCCACTGGAAATCTCTAAAAACAGAAACACTCCTACCTGTCAGGGATGATTAAAGTGCAGCCTGCCAGGGGGTATAACAACAGATGACATTTCCAGTTTATTTATGACATTATGGTACTTAGTAACTTTATACTAATTAAAGAATTTAAATGAAACCGTTCTCAATTTCTTTATAATTTCTGGCATATTATATGTTATAAGGCTTAAGATAAAATTATATTCTACCAATTTTAATCTAAGTATATAAGAATGAGGAATTCCTTATAATATCACTTAGCCCTCAGTGTTCAAAATATTTTTAGTTCACTTACATAACTTACATGTATGATAAAATATCCTAGTTATGCCTACAAATATAACTTAGAAATATAGTTGTAAAATATAACTGATTAGCTACCTTCTGTATAAATAAAAATAAAAAAACTTAAAACATTACATGCTTTAGTAAACAAAATATTATAATCAAGATTATATCATCAAATTCTTCAATTTGAAATACAAGTAGGTGAAGGGTGAGAATGTAAGGCAAGGGTTTTGCATGTGTGGACCACGGGCAGGCGTCAGGTGTGTCACAGACGCCCTGAGACTAGAGGCGAGGTGTCCTGTGTTCGCTTTGCTTTTCTGGGGTCCACAGATTTCCTCAGGTTTTTAAGACGTCTGACGCCTAAGGAAGGATAAAGATTTTATCTTCATCTTTCCACCTGGAATATAGTTAAAAAAATTTTTTTTAAAAGTATGAGCACACTGATTGGAATGTTTCAATGTTGAATGTCTTTCTTTCACAAACCACATCCATAGTATTTTACCTACAATTATTTCCACTTTTGGCTTCATTAATGTGGTCCCAGAATTTAAAGGTACTTGACAAGCAATCTGAATACATAAGTACTCTGGATTTTTACAGCATCCCTCTGTTCTTTTGGAGTTGCCTATCCAAACCTAATTCAACAGCAAATTCCCCTAAGTTTTCAGAGAAACTTGGTTGTATGCTCATATACTGTTGGTTTACTCTTCTCTTTGTGTACTCTGTATCGCTTGTTTACTTTCCTCTTCTGTACTCATATATCACTGGTTTATTTAATTAAATTGCATACTTCCAAAACAAGAATGACTGGCACAGCCTGGTGTGGGAACAAACACACTGACTCTTGCAGAGCAAGTGGGACGTGGCTGAGGCGGGCGCGGAGAAGGCCTTGGGTGCGGGTCGGCGTGCCTGGTGCGGGCATTCCGTGCAGCGGTTCATGTCGTTAGGTGAGTAGGTGGGCATTAGCTGAGAGGGTTTTCTACTACACCTTAACTTTTCCACTGCACCTTATTGTTACTTCACGGTTGCAAAATAGTTCTTATTCTCAGTGTATACAGGAGTTAAGGCTCCGGGTAGTTATTTAATGTTCCTAATGTCATAAAGTAATTGAATGAAAAAATGGGGTTCATACCGGTAATCAAAACGGTTTCTCGACTAGATTGTATTGCCTCTCATTTTAAGTCCAGTCATGACAAGAGAGGTTAGCAAAGTGTATCTGTGGCATCATACAATATAGAGGTCTAGAAGGCCAAAAGAAGGTTATCTGGAAAAACTGCAATCCTAACATTGTGGCAAAATGGTCGGTAATTGCAAACACTGTAATCTCAACTTTTTGCATGGCTTCCAAAGACCTGACTACTGAAAAAGGAAATTCATCCCAAGGTTTCAGTTAATTATTCAGCGAACAGCAAACACCGCAGGTCAGAGCAGGCCGGCCAGCTTCAGGCATGTCAGAGCGCTCCTGGTCCCAGGTTCTTCCTCTCCCCATCTGCACGCTCCCCCTGCGGGAGCTCCTCCAGTCCACGGCCTACAGGAGCACAGGAGCACTCACTAAGGGGCACTAAGGAGCGCTAGGGAGCCTCAAGTGCAACCTGTCCGAGGTGGAGACTGCTCCTCTCTTCCTCCCCAGTGAATGTCATCGCTACCTACCTGCGCACCACTCCAAAGCTTACGCGTTAGCGCAGGTCCCTCCCTCCTCCGCATCCGTGCATTCGCTTTAACAGTAGCTTCTGTCCCACCTCCCCCCTGCGATGCATAGCTGCTCACTTCGCTCCCTCTCCACCGGCAACGCTCTGCTCTAAGCCACTGTCATCTATCATCCGAAAACTGTGATAATCGAACGTCTGGTCTCCCGACTCCGTTTCTGCCTGTTCTCGAGTCTATTTTCCACACAATGTGGAAAACTGGTCTAAAGTGGTCTTCTGAAGATCTAAGGATGTTTAAAATCCCCCAATGATTTCCTTTTGCTGCATTTTGGACTTTAACTTGAAACAGTCTTAAATATGTTACTTAAAGTAAAAATATCTTAGTTAAAATAGCCCACAAGATTCTCATGATCTGAGGATCCCTGCCTCATTCCTCAATCCAGTGGCCACCTCTCCTCCCTCACTAGACTGTAATTAGGTGGGTCTTCCCCTTCAAATACTGGGCTTTTGTACTTGCTCCTTTTCCATCTGCCTGAAATATTTTCCTGTTTTTTTTGTATAGTTGATTTCCTTTTATCATTCAGGATTCAATTTAAATGTCATCTTTCTGATGACTTAAAAAACAAAAAACAAACAAACAAAAAGCAGTCCATCTCTTTCAGCTTCAGCCCTGAGCCAGCCACTGTTTCACCTCACCTCACTTGTCCTCTTTATACCACTGCAGATGTATAAAATCACCTTGTCTATGCATTGGTTCACCTTCTTGTTTGTCTCTCCTCACTGGAGTCAAGGCTCCAAGAGGAAGCTACATTCACACACTCGGCACAGTGCCTGGCGCACATAAGGTGGTTTCTAGCCTGGGCAGATTTTAGTTAATTCCACATAATCAGTCACCTCGCCCATCCAATAATAACATTTCTAATATTCTATAACTTGTTTTTCTAACGTTTTCACTGCCCCCTTGCTCTCATATCAGAAGTAGCTAGATAATTCAGTGGTTACATTTTCACAGTGGCCTTCAGGTGGTATAATGAATTTGGGAGACTACCTACCGGTAGGGAAACCAACATGGTTTCGATCTTTCATTTGTAAGTATCATTCATAGGAAGCTTATTTCAAGAAGTTATGTGAAGAATGAACGTGAAGTTATAAACTGTGGGTGATTTCCTCACACCTCATTTTAAGTGCTGCTCTTTGGCGGAGATTGGGGAAACTGTCAAGTTCATCTAATTCACGAAGTACTGCAATAAGTATCTGTTATGTTCTACATAGGATGTTGGTGCTAGTGTGACGGGAAGGGGGAGACCCAGTCACTGCCTCAGGGAAAGTAAGGAATATCAGAAGTCTTGAGAAGCCCCTCGGTTTATGACACGGGCAGTCAATGCTATAAACGTCCCCGATGCTATGGGAGCACACGTGGATGGATTAGGGGGTGAGAGCAGTCTCTCCAGAGGAAGCAGGCTTTTAGGCTGATAGATATGAAAGATAAACAGAAGTCAGATGGACAAAGGCAGGGGAGGAAAAGAAGAGTGGTACAGTCAGAGCCATGTGTGAAGGCCAGGAAATAAGGGAGGATAATCAATTCAGAAAGCTGAAAGCAGCGTGGTGAATACGGCGTACAGAGTTGCTGGAAGGCGGAAGTGGCAGGGGTCGGGGCAGGGGAGGGAGAGGAAGAAGCTGAAAACATGGAAACACAGGTTGCAAAGAACCTTCTGTGTCTTGATAGGAAATGGAGACTTTATCATCAATGCTATGGGGAGGTGCTGAAGTATTTTAAGAAGAGAGGTGACATGATTAGACTTGAGTATGAGAAGATTTTGCTGATTACAGCAGGAAAAAAAGCAAGGATCTGTGACTAGTAAATTAGGGGGTTACGGCGGTAATCCAGGTGGGCAGTGTTGGGAGCCTGAACTATTAGAGGAGAACGGGCAGGTTCAAGAGATACTTTTTTGGAGCGGGGGAGGGGAGGATAGAACTAGTAGTGCTTGATTTAGGGGTACGAGGAGAAGAAGGTGTTCGGGATGCTTTCTGGAGTTTTACTTGTGCAACTGGGGACGTATTACTGCTCGTGGAAAGGAAAACGTGGGAGGAAGGACAAACGTGGGCCAGGCCCGGTGTCATGGGTTCGGCTTTAACTGTACTGAGTTTGCAGAATCCTGAAAATATCCAGTAGAGAGCTGGAAATACAGATTACTTCAAAAAGGCCAGTATTAGAAGCTGTCTTGTAATACCAGTCAGTCCTCTTCTGCTTGTCTGTCACAGAAGTAGGCATCCTAACCCATGCTGAGAGATCTTCCACACTAAATGCACTCCAATTGTCAACACTCCTGACATATATGATAACCAAAGAGGTATGGTCACAAGGTAAAGAGCAAAGTTGTCTCTACAATGCATTAATCTCTTTGAAAATATCACAAATACTTTTTATAAAAGAAGGCAAGTTATGGTTCCTAAAGGCATGGAATGAGAATTGGAAATTTGGGCCGATATCTTAGGTTTTGTAACTAATTACTATCATTGCTCGGATTCTCCCATTATTGGGGCACAGTTTAAGATAAGAATGAGCCATATATATTTTGGTTGATATAGTATAAGGGAAAGTTTCCTCAATGTGTGAAATCCTTTAGTGATGTCTAAAAAGTAAATCACATCAGGCTCTATTCCACAGTAGACGAGAGAACTGCAAACAAAAGGTGCACTATTCATCGCAGGGAAATGATGGATCTGCCAGCTGTGGCCAGTGCTTTCTGAGAAACTCTCTCTTATGACAAATTAACATAGCGTGGGCCAGATGGTTTTTTTCTGTTGAATTATACTATAATATGCTTCAGTTACTTTTAGTAATTACACATTTTGTAATCTGCCAGTACCTGCAGCTGCCTCTCATCCTGTTTAAAAAAAACCAAAAACCCTTAAAAAAGAGCAGTGTGGCAGCCAAACATCACAGATATATAGCCAAGAATAATGTTTTAGAGATTAAAGAGAATTCCTTGTGCTCAGATGCTGTGTAACTGAATATATATAGTTTTGGACAAGAGAAGAAAATATTACATATTGAATATTTATTCATTCATTGATTCAATACAATTTTATCAAACACCTATATGCCCGGCAAGATGTTAGCTCATGGTCTTGTAGCAGAGGCGGGCGTCAATGGTACTCGCACTGCAGCTCAGGAGGGGCGATGAAGAGGGATGAACAGAGTGGTGTGGGATGTGGGAAAAGGAAAGGCCCAATCTGCCGAGGGAAGTGAGAATGCCTTGCAGGGATAAAAAAAAGATATTTGAGATGGGACTGGAAGGAAGAAAATGTTCTCAGGTTGGAGGCTGGGAAAAGATATCCCTAGAGAGAAATGGCATGTACAAACTACCCCTAGAATCATTCTTAATTCCTGTCGTTGCCTTCACATTCCACGTCGAAACCATCAACACCTTCTATTACCTCTGAAAAAAAAGACCGCCACCTATCCACCTTTTTCTTTTCTTTCTTAGTCTAAGCCACCACCGTCCCTTAAGAAGACTCTTGCAATAGCCTTCGAAGTCCTTTCCCAGCTTTTTTACTTCTGTTTTCCCTCCAATAGCCAGTGATCTTTAAAAATTTAAAATATGATCAGGTGGCTTCTTTCAAAACTGTCCACTGGCCTTCATTCACAATTAAAACTCTTTAACCGGGCTCATAATGCCCTGGAGATCCAGTCCTGGTTTGCAGCAAAGGCCGCGCTCCCCAGACATCCCACACGCTCCGTGCACTTCTCCTAGGCTCCTGTGCAGTCGGACGAGTTTGGCCGATGACGGTGCAAAGAAGTGAAGGGCATGGCTGCGGAGCTGATGCAGTTAGGAGCCAGCGTTGCTCTTCCTTCCCCTCCCATCCCCCTTCCCTGGTCCAGTGATCTCAGAAAACCACACCTCCAAGGAGGTGCAACCTCTACCAGCAGAGCCTTCTTGCCGAACTGCCTTAGACATATAATGCAAGCAAGAAATAGCCCTTTCTGTTTGGTGGGTGCTCAGTCCCTGGGATTGTAGAGTCCGTGTGCTAAAGTGGCTGTCATTACTTAATAGAACCCCTTGCTGAAATCTGCCCGCGTTCACTGTGCTCGCGGCTTCTTTGAGTTCAAAAGTACCCAGGGTCCTTCTGCCTTGGGATCCTCCCATTAGCTGCTCTGTTTGAAATGCTTTCTCCTGATGTATTTAAATGACTGGATCCTTTGTTGTCATTAGATCTCACATTAAGATCAATTTCCTCACAAGGTCTTACTTGTCTACCAGCCTCAGGTGTCCACCCACCCATACATTATCACGTTGGCTTATTTTAATTTTCTATATATACTTATTGCCTGACTTTAGACTTATATATATTTAATTGACAGTTTTCACTTCCTGATCACTAATCCAATATCTTCAAAGAAAGTGGGGTGGGGGTCCTTGGGTTTTGCTGTAGCCTCACTACTTAAAGAGCCATGCCTCTCAAATGCGCGATGGGTGAATGGCGTGCAGACTAGGGGTTGAAAGGGGCTGGTCCAGTGCTTCTGGTTTACTGGGGAGGTTGCTCAGTGTGTCCACACCACAAGGAACATGAATGACAGGCAGAGAGGCAGACTGGCAATAAATTAGGGGAAGGAAAGACTGTAAAAAACCGACAGGCAACAATAAAACAGAAGCTGTTAAGTAGGCAGGGCCAGGATCAGATCTGCTTTTTAGGAAAGTAATTCTGATGGAAGTATGAACAGTGGAATCGAGTGAAAGGACGCCACTTCAAGAGCCTGGTTAAAGGTGTGCAGGGCCTGCCCGATAGCAAGAACAGGTATGTTCCTGCGTGTTTACACACATGCAGTTGTTTCTCTGGGACAGATTCCGGCGCCTGCAGTTGCAAAAGGGACTGCAGAGTCTCAGTCTCGTTAGCTCGCCCTAAAAAGGCTTTGCCAGTCCCACCGATGCCGCACACCGATTCCTGTTCCCCATGTACTTGCTTTTACATTTTTGTCTACTTGCTGTAACATTATTGTTTAAATTTACATTTCTTCAGTGAATAGTGTGGCTAAACCTGGTCTGACATGTTCACTCTGTGTTGCTGCTCTGTGAGCTGCCAGCTCATGCACTTTGTCTGTCGTCCTCTTAGGTGGTTAATCTTTTTCTTAATTATTGAACTCTTGATGGGTTCTTCCTATGAATCCTTTGTTTTATTTTTTATCATTTGTCTATTATCTTTGTTCAGTATCTTCATGTAGAATTTAAATTTTTTTTGGTTAATCAATTAATATTTTTCTTTATTAAATTCTGGGCTTTGTGTTTTGATTAGAAAAATGTTTATATTCCAGGATAATATTAGCCATTTCTTTTAATACCTTCTTTTTTCTTTAGCTCTTTAATCCATGTGAAATTTATTTTACATATGGGATAAGAAATCCTCTAAACGATTTAAAACACCGTCCTTTCACCACTGACTTGAGAGGCAGTTTTACACGGCCTCTGCTTTCCTGCATTCTGTTCAAATGGTCTACCCAGTGCGATGCCCCCACCAGCTTTATCTACTTGATGTTGGCAAGACAATTATCTCATTCCCCTCTCCCAAAGTTTTAAAATTGAATCTACAAAAATGGCAATCTATCATTCAAGTAAGATTAGTACAGCTATGGACATTATATATTAATAAGCAACTGTTAATATTGTTACCTCTTAGAAGCTCGAAATTCTCTGCATTACATATATTTCAAGACAGAAGAGTAACTAAGAGGGAATAATTATAAATGAATAAATAACATCTTACAGATTAAAGCAAACTTCAAAATGAAAGAAGATATCACAGAGGAGCTCACATTTTAAAAAAGCTTCTGACACTAAGATGAAAAACTTCTTTCTACGGAAAAATTATTTTATTTAATTAATTTGCGTAACATTTCATTATGGCTATACTTACTTTTGGGTGGATCTTAAGAAATCGCATGTACCTGGTAATTGTACTTAATTGTCACTTGTCAGAAGGAACAGGAGTTTCCTCAGGCAGCAGAGCCAGTCTGCGGGGGACTCTCTCATCGTAGGGGTTTGGTGGCTACACTGGCACTGGGTTTTGTCTCTAATATTCTTTAACTGCAGTAAGTAGGTGGGTACACAGATGGCAAGAGCACACTGACTACATGAGTACTGAGCTGCTGTGAAGTAAAGAGGGCATACTGTGAATGGGCACGTTTTGGGGGGAGGCGCTGACGCTTCACACGGCACAGGAAGGCTGTGCTGGAAAGCAGGGTGCAGGGGCCTGACCTGGAAAAGCTGATTTTTGAGAGTGACGAATAAACCCATTTTATATGAATGGCAGAAGGCCTAAACTGGTGCACTGTGCAGAGAAACCCTTAGAGGGAGAGTCAAGTGAGTCATTTGATTTTTAAATGTATTGCTCTGTAGTTTATTTTGTACTTTATTATTAATGAGAGACATAATGGGTTGAAGACTTGGACTGTATCACTAAATCGTTCTAAAAACAAAACCAAAACAAAACCATTTCTAAGGAAAACAAATGAATTCTTTCCCAAAGATACAGGGATGCCATCTAGCACTTAGCCTGGTGCGCTACTGGCACAATCACACGTTAACAATTGTTAATGCCCGATATGGAAGCTATTGTAAATATGTCCAGGAGAGAGCATCACATTCGTAATGTATTTTTTTCATTGGAATAAACATAAATTTCTACTTCAATAATTATAAATTATGGCTGCTATGTAATTCTGTATTATATCCAACAGGTGAGGTATAGAGAAAATACTTCAGCAGATAATGTTTTTATTGTAGAAAGGTTTTTGACTTGATTTCATATATATATGCCTCAGTATTACTTACACCTGCAAAGAGGATGCAATTCACATATATACATAAATTTTACCTAAAATCAAGTGCTTTCTAGAACTAGTGATTTTCTTTGTACAATTAAAAATGAAATAAGCACGTAAGCTTCTCATACACATATCCCGTGCATTATAGCATGGTCTACCTGGAATACAAGAACCTCTTGGCATTTATAAAGGCTACTCCCTAAGCCCTGTTTTTACTGTTCCTTCCTAAATACTTCACATGTCAGGCATGGAGTGAACACCTCAGATATTTTTTCATCACATAAATAAAAACTTCTAACAACGTATGGCGTCTATAGATGAGGATGAAGGGTTGCCTGGGGGGGATTCGAATCCAGGTCTGATGGACTGCAGGGCCAGGGCTCTTCCCTGCCATGCTGTGCTTTACGCACTTTGAAGTGCGAGGTGCAACCCTGAACTGAACAGAGCGAAGGGCTAGAGAGCCAAGTGCTAATAATCCTGCTGAGTGCTTCTGAAGGTGCACTAACGGCCCAAATCCAAGCAATGCGGGTATTTTCAGTTCCAGTTTACTAATATGATAAAGCAAGTATGTAAAATATTAATGAGCTTCTATTATTGTAGTCCTAATTATATATAGTTTTAACAATCATGTTATTTTTAATACAATGATAATGTAAAATTAAACTTGCTCATTTTTTTCTGAGAACTACAGAAAAAAATCAAATTAATGGGACCCACAAAGGGGTGGTACTTCCTTTCTCTTAAACTTGACACAAAATATCTGCCAAGTGACAAATGCTGTGTCTAAGTAGATTTATAGTGTCTAGTCATCAGAGCAGACTGACAGATGGAAAAGCTAAGCTAGAAAATGGGATTCCAAGTCTTCCTAGGACTTCCTCAGTCCCTCACTGAGCAAGAAGTCTAGGTACAAATTCTGCTACATTTTTCAAGATGTTTTTACAATCTCAGCCAACATGACAGAAACTTTTTCATCTTCCATTTCAACACTGTGATAGAAATAAATCAAAGTTAGACACTTCTGGCCCATTAGAATAATGTGTCCTTATATTCTCAGCCTAGGCTGCAACTAATAGTTGCTTCAAGGCAAAACAGTTGTTTTTAAGTGTCCCGGTTCCATTTTGAGGCCCTAGCGAGAGACCGGTCAGTTCCCCTCCTAAGCAGCTGATTAAATTCACACTCCCAACCACTTCCCTTCCTGGGTTGCCGCGGGGTGGACACGGCCAGGGGCAGTCCCCATGCCTCGGAGCCTGCTGAAGTGGCTCCAGTCAGCCAGTCCTAACCCTGTTCACCCGGCCTCATTCCTTCCTGTGGAAACCACAGTGAAGGTGCTTGCCCACGGTCCCCCCACCCCTTGGCCTTGTGACCGGCCCCAGGCGACCTCTCCATGGCCCTGTGCGGTAAGCCGTGTTCACCCCGGGGAGCCTTGAGCGCAGAAACTGTGGAACTCTTTCTAGTTTCTCTTCCTCTTGATCTGCCTCTGCCTCACCAGAGTTCATTCACAATAATATGGTTAAAACACAAGGGTATAAAGCATATTTCTTTTAGTTAAGAAAGTAATATTTCTTAATTACAAGTAATATATTGTATAACCTTAGTGTTAATTCCTCGCAACAGTTCTGATTTATTTTGTAGCTAGAGTTGATTTCTACTTCCAGGATGCTATAACTGACCACAGACAGAAAAACGTCATCCAGAGCCTAGTTTTCACCAAGATATATTATTACCAATTGCTGTGCTACATGGGGTGGGGTATTTTTAAAGGGTATGTTTGGATCCACTAAAGGTATATTAGGTTATTCAAATTAATCAACCCATTAAAAACTCCACAACACTTCAAAAGTATTAAAGAGATGAAAATACAGCAGAAACTTCTGGGGCCACTTTCTTGTGGGATCTCGTAGGGAGAAGCAGCAGCAGACCATCAGCGCTCCAAGGGCTCCTGTACCCCGAAAGCCTCCCACCCCCCCACTTAGGGCCGGGTCTGTGGAGCATGCACGTCTGCTCTCATCGCTCTGCTCAAAGCTTATGCAGAAGGGGTCCCCAAACTTTTTGGTGCCAGGGGCTGGTTTCCTGGAAGACGGGGGTGGCGGGAAAGAGAGGTGGCAGGGGGTCAGGAGGCGGAGCTCGGGCACACTCCCATCACCACCTGGTTCCTAACAGGCCGCAGACCCAAACCAGCCCAGAGCCCGGGCACTGGGGACCCCTGTTCTATAGCATCCCATCACATTCAGTATAAAAGCTTAAGTTCTTCTGGGCAGGGGATAGCAAACTTTTCCTGAAAGGGCCAGAGAGCAAATACTTCAGTCTTTGCAGGGTGGATTCTGTTGCAGTTATAGAATATTATTACGCTAGACTTACATGAAAATAGTATTAAGGTTCTAAGCTGCCATGTCCAACAAAAATCATATTTTGTGGACTGTGCATAAAATTTGCAAAAAATAGACAATATCAGTGTTGGTTTATAATGCTTAATATTTTTATAGTAGTTCAGTAAATATTTTCTGAATAAAAAATATAAATACAAGGTCCAGAATTATACATTTTTACAAAAAGATTATGACACAGACCTCAAACTAAAGGCTAATTTCTTCTGAAAAATGTAGCAAACAATTAACAGTGGACTTACTTCAGTTTACTGATTCTAATTTCGGCACTTTCAGTGAGTTTCTTCGTTTCTTCTTTCCACCTACTGGCTGCCTTCTGTTGAGTTGCTAAGAGCTGCCTCAGTTCAACGGCAGAACTGCGATTGCTGTCTTCCATCTCTCTCAGCTGAACTTCAAATCCATGTTCCTTTATTGAAAATTCGTGCTCCATCGTACTGATCTAGGGAATAAAATGAACACAGTAGCTTCTTTTTCTTGTCTGCTATTCTCAGGGATATACTGACCAATGATACCCACAAAAGGAATAATTCATTGTGCTGCCTGTACCACATAAAGGTTTGGATGAGAAATCCATAGAAAAATTAAGTGTACAATGTGTCTTTATCACAAATGAAAACTTATTCTGTATTACAGTAAACATTTAGTGAAAGCAGAATTATGATGGACTACAATTCTTTGCAGCACTTTCTCCAACACTTTAAAATGCCAGTGGTAAAAAAAAGTATACTCTCTGATATAAAGTTGCTCTCATCATTTACTTTTATGTTTGTTGCCGTAATCCACAAAAAAGTGCTCATGCTCTCAGTCACTGAGTGTTGTGTTTTTACTCAAGCCATTTAAAAAATGTTTATGGGTTTATTATAAAGGATACAACTCAGGAGCACCCAGATGGAAGAGGTGCCTAGGGCAGGGCCCCACGTGCAGGGACCATGGGCTTCCACGCCCTCTCCAAGGGTGCCCCCCCGCCCCCCGTCCCTCGATGTGTTTGCCCACTCAGGAGCTCCTCCAGATGGTCTTTCAAAGGGCTTTATGAAGTCAGAGAATATTATATATAGGAGCTCCTTTACCATTTCTAGTATAAATGGTTTTTTCCCCCCAGGAAAACAGACAATAATGATTTTGAGAATCTCATATGGAAATAAGTTCAGTGTATCTCTAGGTAATGTATGCCATTACAGTAAAAATACCTTGATGTAGAACGAGCATACAGTGAGTATTCTCGGGATACCCTAGACGTTTTCTCAACTGGGACCCAGGTGGAGAATTAAGCCTTGGTGCCCTAAGGTATGTCATGAACTGCCTTCTCCTGTATTCATGGAGAGTGAAACTACCTGTTACCATCCTCGAGGCAACTGAGAAAACAGCTACTAGGACAACTTCTTTGGTATCCTCTCAGGACGTCTTTATCTTGCTACCGCCTCCCCCTCCGCCCCAAAGAGATATTACAGAGAATAACTACCTTGTGGTATTTTAAAGTAATATGCTCTAAAAATGGTCATAGCTGGCATGGCTTCTAGTAATTCCTTAAATATGGTTACTTCTAAACTCAAAAAAAGAAGGGACAAGGGACCCAAAGTTACCAATTCAAAAGACACCGGAGAAACCCCCCCAGCAGCAGAGCCCCTGGCTCACGGGGCAGGCTGCACACGGCCTGCCCTCGCTGCCCCGCTGGGTGCCGCGTGCTTCCCACTGCGCTTCCATCTGCCTTCTCAGGTGGTGCCCGAGTAGGAAGTAAGGCTTTGCGAACAGGGGCGCTGGAAAACAGTATTGATTTCTTGGTTTTCTATTCCATTACTGCTGGCCAAGCGTCTTGAGGCTTCTTGACTCCTGCTATTTCAGTAATTTTTGAATTACTTGAGTCCGAAACACTTAGATTTGATTATGTTCCCCCTCCTTCCCTGCCTCATCCTCTGCTTTCCTGGGAGAAGCTGTGGTTGCGGTATCTTCGGTGGAATTGTCTATTTCGGTCTCCCTGTCATGTATAGGAAACCACGCTCCACGTACCCACGCAGCTGCCGGGTTCTGCCTGCCAGGCTGCGCGCGCCTGCCGCCTGGAGCGCCTGTCTGCCCCAGGGCCTCTCGGCGCGGCCCGGACCCTGCCCGCGTCCGCAAGCTCCAGTCCGCCGCTGCCGCCCTTCTTCCCGTCTCCCGTGACGCCTCCCCGTTCTCGGGTCCTTTCACATGCTCCCTTGGCACGGAAAAATCTTTCCCCTTCTGCTTAGGTTAGTTATCTCCACTCGGCTTTTAGAATTCAGCTCGATTATTGCTTCTGCAGGGTAATTCTCTTACTGTTGAGGCAAAGTCGGGTCCCTCTGTATAAGCTCTCACAGTGCCCTATGTGTTTCCTGAAGAGCATTCATTAGTTTGTAAGTAGATGTTTAAAGTATGCTCACCTCCAAGCAAATTATAAGTTTTTAAGGGTGAGGACCATGTCTTTTTTGTTTACTGGTATTATCTTTAGGACCTGAAACACAGCGAAGTTGTCAAAACACTGCTTGTAGATTGAAAAATTGATGGCATTTTGGTGTCACAATTCATTCTTTAAACAAACCCCAGATTCTTTAGTGGATATAATTCCTACTGTTAAACTGGACAGGTTTGCAGCAATATGCGAAGGCTGAGGGCCACAGTCACTGGTCATGAAGCTCTGCTAATGATGGAATTCAGAATGTTGGGCAGGGAAAAAGGACTTACTCCCTTCCCCCTTTGTGCCCTGCACTGCAGAGAACACAAAGCACTCTTATCTGTTGGGTAGGCAGCCAGGACTGCTTGGTGTAGTGCATACGTGTGTCTAACTTTCAACATGCTGCCAATAGTGGCTGTACCAATTACATTCCCCAAAGTGTCACATGGAAGTTCCAGTTGCTTTGCAACTTTGTCAACACTTGATACTGTTAGTTTTTAAATTTTATCCATCTTGGTAGATATGTAATGTTACTTCATTGTAGTTTTAACTATATTTCCCTAATAAATAATGAAATTAAACATGTTTTCATATGCTGTTTTATAAAGTGCCTATTTAAGTCTTCCCCATTTATGGCAGCAGGATGTCTGTTATTTCCTTATTAATAATTTCCTTATTAATTGATAACAGTTTTATATTCTGAACGAGTCCCTTTTTTTGGTCGTATGTATTAACATTTTCTTCCACTTTTCATTCTCTTGATGTCTTCTGATGTCATTCATTAATTTTAATGAAATCCATTTCATCCATGTTTTCATTATGATTATTGCTTCATGTTCTGTTTAAAAAATTCTTTCTTACCCAAGGATATGAAGATTTTTCTTCTTGAAGCTCCACAGTTTTATATTTTGCATTTAGGTCTATAAGGCAACTCAAATTGATTTGCACATATGGTGTGACAGAAGGGTCAACTATTTTGAAAATATGATCTAGCATCATTTATTGTAAAGATAATTCTTTCCCTAATGAAGTACAGTGGTGTCTTTATTATAAACGAGGTGATTATGAAAAATTGATTTGTTCCTGCACTCTCTTTTGTATTGCTGATCAAGTTGATTATTCTTACGTTGATCACATATTTTTAGTTGCTGTAGTTTTATATAGTCTTACTATGTTGCAGTACAGTTCTTCCCCTGTTCAAAGATTTCCCATTGCCTAAAGCATAAAGTTTAAACTCTTTTTCAGAGTTCAAGGTTTTACCAGTAACACAGTTTCTAATACTTGTAATAGGAGGCATTCAATAAATATATGTTGATATTAATTTGGCTGACTGTGACTGTTTGAGTCCCCAAAATAACAAAACTCAAAGTGAAACCCTAGCATTACCACCCCATCAGAAAGAGCTAAGACCACTTTTTACAAAAGTCTCATTGGATGGGAAAGGCAAGTAACAAGTTGATGGTAACACCTGTTCTTCCTGAAACTCCTGAAACAGACCATCGTGTCCCCCATTGCCCAAGCATGTGAGCATCACAGAGGGGAGAAGTGAGAGAGCAAATGAAGGGGAGTTTCTCCTGGGCGGGGGGCGGGAGAAGGGCCTTCCCTTGCCTTCTTCCTAGCATGGAATTTCCGGACAACCGAGGAGTGATTCTCAAGGCCCACCGATGGGCACCCCCCACACAGCCAGTTTGAGAGAACAGTTTTCAAGAGGCTAGTGTGGAGGGTAAGAGAGGCAGTCTACCAAATTCTCTAATCTATGGTTTTGCTAGCACAGCTTCAATAGCTTTGGCAGGAATATCAGTGTACTTCATGGTTGGAAAAGAATTTTTCGTGTGTGGATAGTGAAAGCAGTTATTTTCAAGTACGCCTGCCAAGTTCCACAATACAGAAAACCCCCGTTAATGCTCTGCATTATGATTTAGTGCTATCTGACGAGAAGGCAAAAAAAAAAAAAGAAAAAAGAAAGAAAGAAAGAAAGAAAGAAGGCCTTAAAAATGTTTTACTAGGTCTCCAAATATTCTCTGTATTTGGATTTGTACACAAGTACATATTTAACTCTGACTAGTCTTGAAAATACCTTTAATTTGGCTTTTTTTTGAGCCTCAAGAGCAATCTTTCTTAAATCCGCAGTCTCCTTCTGCAACTGTTCATTTTCTTGCTGCAGTTTTAGCCTTTGTTCACTGACTAATCCACAGTTTTCTCTCTCAGATTCCAAGACACTTTGAAGTTTCTGAATCATTTCTTGGCAACGTGATATCTCTTCTGAGGAACTGATTAAGGAAAAAAACAAAAGAGATGTAAACTTAAAGCACAGACTTTTTTTTCTTTGTTCTGAGCCATTTCTCTTCACTGTAGACTTAACCGTGTGGTGTCACAATGCTATCTTATGCCGGGAAAATACATCCAACTTGGCAATCTTAACTAAGAAGAGGCAAATCAAACCATTACCACTCTCGTAGAAAACGTATGTGAAATGTCTTTCAAATTTTTACGAATGCTGAGAATCACTGTGTAAACAGGACTTCAAGGGGACAAACTGAAGCTAATGCTAAGAAAGGTGAAGTAAGTACTAATCAAAGCTCCTTTATTTCATCGATCAACCCCATAGAAAGACATTAGCTGACCATGTTAGTAAATTATAATAAGATCTCTTTCATATGTTCCTGTTATATGTCTTAGAAATGGTTTTTATAAATCTCTTGTTCCATAAAATTTTTATGTAATCATAGTTTAAATAGGTTATATTTTTTTCAATTTCCTCTACAATAAATTGTTGGGTGATACAAACTCCAAACATGTATATTGCTAATCTGTATTCCTCTCATTTTAAATCTCTATCTTTTCAATCCCAGGCAATCAAATACTGCAAACATTCCCTGGTCAGTACAAGACCCTTGTTTCCCATTAACACCTGTAGATCTTTTTTTTCTATATCAACCTTGGCTGATAAAGTTCTTAATGAAATGGTGGATCTAGGCAATGATCATCAAAGGATGCTAAAATCAGAAAGATGCTAAGATCAGAGACAACCACACAGTGTGGTTCCCAACAGAAGTCCAACATGTTACCATCTATGAAGAAATCTTACAAAAAAATAAAAGCTGGATCAGATTAAGCCTCTTGACTCAATGCCTAGTTTTTTAGGAACTACAAGGCATAGACAAACAAGGTAAATGATATCATATATAAGCATTCTATTTAACTACCAGAAAGGAGAAAACTAAAGTAAAATGACAAAGTACCATTAAACCCTTTCTTCCTGAAGAAATTAGTCTTCAGAAATAATTTTGAAACAAAAAAAGGAACCTATTTGGTGTTAGGTTTTTTTATGATAACATAGGATATAATTATTCGTCCTATTAAAAAAATAAAGACTCTATCAAAAATTGTATGCATTCTGAAAATGTTATCACGGAAAATCCTAAATAATATCTTACTTTATTTCAAGCTGTTTTATTTTATTTTCTGCTGTCTTAAGTCTTAGCTGAAGATCGTCTTTTGAACACTCTGCAACCAGGCATCTTTGGTGCATTTCTTCCAGTTTCCTGTAAAGACTTTCACTTCCTTTGCCTTCACGGTAAATCTGCAGAAGAGACTTATATGTATATCACCTTACAGGAGAAAGTGGTCTAAGAAATTACAGGTTTAGAAACTGAAATCAATGATGAGAAACCAAAACCCAGGATTATGTGTTCATCTGTTTTCACTGTAACGTATTAAAACATATTAATAATTAATCTGGTTGTTTTACATTTACAAAATACATGTACAATGCTAAAAACATTATTATTAAATTATTCCGATAGTTTTAATGTTTAAAAAAATGTAAAATAGCTGAAATTAAAAAAAGACTCTAGATGTCACGATTTAAGAGTTAACTCCTTTGATTCTTGAAGAAGATCCTACAAGTCAATTCTGTATTCAAATATTCAAAAACACAGACACGTGCTGTGATGCAATGAGCAGAACTTTCTGAGAGTGAGTCCAAAACCCCACTCTGTGTTAATCAGACACTAGCTGGAATGCCCAGCAGGAGTGGTTGCACTCGAGCCCAGCTTCCCATGAGACTGGCCCTTCTCCCACAACGCAGGGGCTCCAACACCCCAAGACCCGCAAGGCCTGCAGGTGCTAGGCTGCGCACATCTCCAGACAAACGCCCCACACAGCTCCCCTTCAAATCCAGCCTGTCTTCATGCACTGACAAGACCGGTTTGTTATTTCTGCTCTACATAAGATGTAGAGCTATCACACGGTATGCTGCTATCAAAATAGATTACCCTGCAGTCTAGCAGTGACTGGGGCACTGTCCCCATGGGGCAGTGGGGAACAGGGAGCTGTGTCTTCTCTACTTACTGCCTTCAGCCTCGCAACTTTGATATTTCCCCAATAAAGCCTATTTCTTAAGCTCTGCTACGTGACACTGAAAATCCACCCCAAGCCCTGGTGTGTAGCAGGTGGCAATCTAAATGGGACAAATGTGATGAAAGCTGAGAAGGTGTCGACCTTGAAGGCGAGCGGTGGGATTATACCAGATGGTTTGCTCTGTAAATTACGCTTTTTATGATTCGATGTTATGATCTCTTTATGTCAATAACAGCTACATCACATGCTTTTTATGCTATATAGCTCTTCTTTGAAAAAAATCAAACTTTAACTCTACCATTCACTATTTTTTAATACTGGGCAAGTATGTGCTGAATCAAATTCAGTTTCCCTCTTTTTCCCAAGGCACTTGAAGACAGTGAGATATTCACTGCTGATAAAAAAAATGTTATCTAAGTAAGAAAAAATTTAACTATAGACTTCTTGCAATATTTTTTCTCAAATATCATTGCAGTAAATATTTTTCTTAACTATGAAATAAAAATCTGTACTTTTAAAGGTAAAAATTACAGCAGTGCTGTAATTTCCTGGTTATATATACTTGCTATATTTATAGATGGCCTAAACCCAGTAAGAGTTGGCACAAAATTAAAAAAAAAGATAGACAAAATAAAATTTACCATTGGGTTGAGATTTAAGCAAGGACTATAGTTACTTCATAAACTTTATACCTTTAATTAACACGTTCAAATCGTGTGGCTGTTCTTCTTATAAAGAAATGTATGCAGACATTATCAATATTTAAATGCAGATTCTGAATATATGCCAAGCAAATAAAAACACTCACCAGGAGAATACTTATAATATAGGGGTTGCTAGTAGATAGTGTGATGAAAGCAGACAGTAATGCTGAATGTTTGCAGTTGGGTTTTAGGCAGTTATTTTTTCCTTTTTCTTTTTACCTTTTCTAGTTCTTCTTCCACTGCTTTTTTCTCCTTAATGACTCGATCAGTTTGGCCTTGTTTTTCGGCACACTCCTATAAATTCAAGTCATATTATGAATAAATACGTTGGTAAATCCTTAGGAAAAATGGAGCAGTAAAGTGACTTGTTCATAATGGGAATACCACATTGACTCTGTCGGTACAGCAGGGCCATACTGATTAAAAAAGAAAGCAAAACCAAAACAAACTAACAAACTCAATCTTCAAGGAGCTACCTACCCCAGGATTTCAGAAATCACTTCCAGTACAAAATGACAAGGAGTTCTAAGTAAAATGACTAGGTGGGTCACAGACGTTGAAGGATAGCAGGGAGAGGAAAAAAATAAATGAGACTCCTTTCTCACACTATAGCTTTTCTTTTCATATATACTTATCACATATTGTAAAAGGAAACAGAACCAGACAGCGGCACAGCACCCTGAGGATAACCTGTGGACTAAAAGGAGCACAGGTATATAAATTCTAAAAGATTTAATTTTTTTCAAAACTGATAAACAGCCAATGCAAATAACACTAAAAATAAAAACAATCATTATAATGACTAGTTCTTCACAGGTGTTAATTTCTGTCTATTTACTTATCTTTTGAGAATGGGTATGGCTATTTTCTACTAACTGTAAATGATGCTTTGTATGGTCCCGCTTTGCTGACAGTACACTGCTAATTAATCTTTAATTATCTTTATCATAACTTTTAAAATAAGCTTTTAAATTGTGACCTATAATTAACTCTGATCATGATGAAGATCTTTAACCCACATTACAAATCAGGTGAGTAATCTAAATTTATTATATTTTAATAAGATAGAACCAAGTGTCTAAGAAAGGAAACTTTAATGTTCCATATGTTCGCAGTGTAAGCTGCTAATCTATGAAAAGGGTAGTCTTATGGTGTGATTTCTCCTATGTTCATAACTCATCCCATGTGATTTTTTTAAGACATAAAAAAAAAAAATCCTCACCCGAGGATATGTTTATTGATTTTAGAGAGAGGAAGGGGGAGACGTGAGAGAGAAACATCAGCTGGTTGCCTCCTGGATGCGCCCCGATCAGGGGCTGAACCCCGCAATCTTTTTAGTGTATAGGACGATGTTCCAACCAACTGAGCCATCCTCCCAGAGCAAGACATTATTTTTTAGAGAAATTTTAGATTCACAGCAAAATTGAGTGGAAGCTACAGAGGGATTTCCCTTATAATCCCTGCCCCCATACATGGATAGCCTCCCACATCATCAACAAATTCCATAGTTTATGTAAGAGTTCACTTCTGGTGTTGTGCATGCTATGGGTTTGGATACATTTATAATGACATGTATCCACCATTATAGCACCACACAGAGTAGTTTCGCTGCCCTAAAAATCCTTTATGTTTTGCTTACATCTACTCATCCTTCTCTCCTGCTTAACTTCTGACAACCACTGATCTTTTTACTGTCTCCACAGTTTCACCTTTTCCAGAATGTCATATAGTTGGAATCGAACAGGACATAGCCTTTTCACACTGGGTTCTTTCACTCAGAAATATGCATGTAAGTTTCCTTCACGTCTTTTCATGGCTTGATAGCTCATTTCTTTTTAGTGTTGAATAATATTTCATTGTCTAAATGTACCACAGTTCATTTAACCGTTCACGTGGTTAACATCTTGGCTGCTTCCACATTTTGGGAATTATGAAAAAAGTTCCTATAAATAGTCACGTGCAGGTTTTTATGTGGACCTAAGTTTTCAACTCGTTCGGGTACATAAAGAAGAGTGAAATTATGGGATCATGTGTAAGAGTATCTTCAGTTTTGTAAGAAACCACCAAACCACACTTAAAACTGACTGCACCACTTTTCATTCTCACCAGCAGCCAACGAGCACTCCTGTCGCTCTATAGCTTCGCCAGCATTGGTGTTCCATGTCCTGGCCGGTCGCACGGATGTATCCGGCACCCGTCTGGTGTAATGGGTGGCATCCCATTACTGTGTCAGTTTGCATTTCCCTGGTGGCCTGTGCTGTGGGGAATTCTTCTCATTTGCTTATCTGCCATGTGTATATCTTCTCTAGTGAGGTTCTGTTAAGATCTTTGTCCATTTTTTAAATTGAGTTATTTGTTTTCTTATTGTTGAGTTTTAGGAGTTTGTTGTGTATTTTGGGTAACAGACCTCTATCAGATATGTCTTTTGCAAATATTTTTTCCCAATCTGTAGCCTGAGTTTCCTGAGAAAATCTTTTTTTTTTTAAAAGTAGTTGGACATGTCTTCCTTCAAATGTATTTCTAAATGCTTAGTTTAAACACTGTTTTCCTTTCTTTCTATTAAATTTATGGGAGGGATATATACAATGGAGTACTACTTGGCCATAAGAAAAGCTAAAATATTGCCATTTGTGACAACACGGATGGCCCTTGAGAATATCATGTTAAGTGAAATAAGTCAGAAAAAACGTTAAGAACCATATGATTTCATTCGTATGTGGGATAGAAAACTCAAAGCAACAAATGGATGAACAAAAAAACAAACAAAACCTCACAGACATAGACAACAATAAACACTTTTTCAGTTAGCACAGTTTTCCCCATGGAATTAACATGACATCAGATAATAAAATTTTTAGAAAAATCCACTTAGCTATAAATTACAATTTTTTTTTACTATAAATCCTAAGAGAACATGTATTGAAATAATCTGAAATAATAATTTTTTTACTCTATAGTGAGTTTATATAGTTCTGGTGGTTACAGAGGTAAAAGTTAAAATCCCTGCAGGTCTTAAATAGGACATGTTCTTTTGGGAAAACAGAAACGGCAAGTGTTCTTATCCTTCTAGAGTTTACAGTCCATTAAATAATCCTGGACTAAAGGTAGGATCTTCTTCCTCAAAGTTGTTAATCCTTTGATAGCTAAATCACTCCATATAAGAGAACAAGCAAATCAGCAAGGTGATAGAAGAGGGAATAAAATGGAAAAACCACAGAGAGCTAAATGTGACTGACTGGCCAGACCGCATCCCATTATTTTTCCCTAATGTTACTATATACTTAAAATAAATGACATTAAACAAACAAAAAGTAACAGCTTCCTGTTTCTGTTGGTCTCAAAACCTGTACACAATGTATGCTACAGAGTTTGTAGAACATGGAAAAGATTTCCATCTTCTTTCAGGGATGATTGATTAAACATCAATCGGAGACCTTCCCAAATTTGGAAATGCTTGTACTTTTATTCCCCTGTAAGCAAGCTTATTAAATTCCATTTAATTAATCTTCAAGCTAAATTTATTTATTTACTCCATCTCTAGTCACACACTCTGTCCGCCCACCCCCCCAACCCGTGCCTGCTCATCCTTCAGTACTCACTACTTTTGGGAAACCTGTCTCTGTCTTTTGCACTCTCATACGCGCTCTTTGTCTCTCCCTGGTCCCTCCCGTGAGCCCAGCTATGGCAGCAGCTGCTTCAGCAGCACCACTTGCATTCTCTCTGGGAGACAGGTAATCAGAGTAAAATGTGGGGAGTGCCATCCACCTTTCCTGCTAGACCGTAAGATCCAAGGCTGCAGATAATGCATTTACTTTGGACTTTACTCTTTTATTAGCATCGAGCACAGTTCTTGTCTTAATAAGAACCTTTTGAATGAACTAATGCCCAATAATATGTACTTTGGCTTTTAAAATAAGCAATCTCAGAAGCAAATATCAATACAGTCTTCTAACATACCATCTGAAGGGCTGAAAGTTCTTCTGTTAGCCGAGAAATCTGTACATTATACTGTTTTCTTGTATTTGAAACCTGTAAATTAAGATATTTATGAATTGTTTACGCTAAAAATTAATAATCTCCAATATACATAATTAAGACAATAATTTTGATAGAAAATAAAGTTGTAACTTTTAGGGCATAAAAGATAAATAAGCAAATGATGTATTCAAGAGTCAAGAATTTACCATGACAGTGGGAGGAGACAGATCAAGGTAAAGGACAGTGGCTGTCACGTATTTTGGCCCAGGACCCTTTTACACTATAAAAACCAAGGCCTTATGTTTACGATGGGTTCTTTCTGTTGAAATTTATCATATTAGAAATGAAAACTGAGAAAATTTCAAAATATTTACTTATCAATCCCTACATAAATAACAATAACTAAGGCTATTACAGTTTAACACAAATTATTTTTATAAAAAGTACGTACACTTTCTAAAATTAAAATATTTTGAGAAGAGTGGGGTTATTTGACATTTTTGCAAATTTCCTTAATGTCTGGCTGAACAGACATAACAGGTTGAACACAGATGCCTGGTAAGACTATTTAGATAGGGAGAGAACTAGATTTTAGGAGGCAGTTGGATACCTCAAGTTTGTAGACAGGTTTGGACAGAATATAGAGAGCACAACACTTTTGAAAAATTACAGAGATTATTAAAAGATTCATGCAAAAGATAACCTCCATCAACCATAAAATTAATGTGAATTTATTTTAGACTTAGAAAATTCATTAGAGGATTTCTCATATCATGAGTACTTTGATAAAAACGTTTTTTTAACCGATGAGGCTTTTAAAAACCAGTTTACTTCTGTCTACCTGAATGTGAAAAAATACTGCTTGTGAAAAAATATAGGCAGAAAAAAGTTAACACCTTTATTTTATCCAGTGGAGGAACACACAGTGTATCCAACTGCCTTATATAAGTGAACTTTATTTATTGATTTATTCCATTTATTTTTAATTAAAGTATAGTCGACATACAATACTGTATTAGGTTCAGGTGTGCAGGAGCTCATTTTAAAGGAAAAGAGTATTAGTTTTTGATAATTTATATTAATCATTGCATAGATAGTCTTTATGAATATACAGTCAAACATTTTAATGTAAACATTATAGTAAAAATTAAACTATAAATTTCTGCCTTTGCTAAGTCTTGCCTCTGACAAAAATGTCAAGTTAAAAAATTAAAACCAAAGCTTCTTGAAAAACTGGCTGATTCCAGGTCTGAGGCAGAGGAAGTACAGGGTGAGAGAGAAACATCACTTATGTGAGACAGCTAGAGAGACAAGTTGAGAGTGAAAAAGACCAATGGCTATATAACATAAAAAATAAAAAATATCCACGAACCCTCAGTGATACTAAAAGGGTGGGGGGCAGGGCACCCCCTTCCTGAAAAATGACAGCTCATAAATGTACAGAAAGAATAACAGAATTAGAATACCATCATTTTAATCACTCCATATAATACTTATTTCAGGCAAGGATTATCACTGAACGCTAAAACCATTGGATGAAAGACTTTGGTGGAAAAGGACAACTACCTGCATGGTCTTCAAATATCTCCCCCAATTGTTTATGAAGTACACGGTGGGCCCGTCTGGTCTGACCACCTTAGCCATGTGGTCAAGCTTAGCATCACCAGCACACAGCCTGACATTACAGCTCCTGACAGGATGAAGGAGGCAGTGTGCACGTGACACTGCCAGAAATGACCTGAACCTAACCAAGAAGAAACAGGCACATAACCCCAGATACGGGCATCCTAAAAGACAACTGGTCTGGATTCTACCAAGGATTCCTTGTCATCTGCAGAGGAAGGCAGGGTATTGTGGTAAACCAATGAAGGTTACAGAGACAGAAGCCAAATGCAACCACGTGTAAATGCGGACTGGATCCTGGATTAAAAAAAAAAAAAAAAACAGCTAAAAAGAACATTTTAGGAAAATCTGACTGCGGATTGTATTGAAGTAAGGTGGATTTTTAAAAAGGTATGGTAAGAGTAGTATAGTTGTGCAGGAAAATGTACTTTTTCTGGGGAAACAGACACCAAGATATTTAGGAGTAAAGGGTTATGATGCCTACAGCCTCTGATCAGTGTTTGGCAAAAGGGAATGGGTTCTGCACGGTGCTGGGAGTTATCTGGGTGGGGGGTAAATAAGTGTTTATCGTACAGCTCTTTGAACCTTTTTATGGGTTTGACCAGTTTTGAAAAGAAGAGAATACAAATTCCTGCAACTGGGAGTACAGCTCAAGCACCGGCAGGCTGCACCTGCACCCCAGGTCTGCTCCTTCCTGGGGGCGGGGCCCTAAGCTAGGTCCTTGGCTACGCCAGGTTTCAGTCTTTTCATCTCAACATGGACTTTTGTGGTTTCTTGCTCCTGAACTCATGTTACACTTTCAAAATTTACCACACCATTTAGAAATAGATTCGTATCTATACTAGAGGAAAAGGAAAATACATGCATGTCATCTCTGTCTCTTTAGATAATAGCAAACTTTTATTTCCAAGACAGTTTTAACTTTCATAAGCCT
The DNA here is from genome assembly GCA_004026545.1 of Mormoops blainvillei. Classification (NCBI taxonomy): domain Eukaryota; kingdom Metazoa; phylum Chordata; class Mammalia; order Chiroptera; family Mormoopidae; genus Mormoops; species Mormoops blainvillei. The sequence continues at coordinate 26,434 of PVJD01009632.1, forward strand.
CACAATTCAACCAAGAAACAACTTAGTACTTTAATACAAAAAATATTAGTCTTAGTCTTGAAAACAGAATAGCAAACAACCACACAATTCACAAATTGGGTGAAGTATCAGCATGATGTGACTGAAACAAAACTGGGCTCAGTACAGTAAGGAGAAGGTATGGTTCCAAGTTCTGGCTTTAACTAGTATATAACTTTGAGTAGTCAATAACCTCTTACGGGTTTTAGTTTCTTTACCAATCAAGTAACAGGTTGAGCCAGATTTCTCCAGTCCTCAGACATTCTAACATCCTGCAAACAACAGGCTTTCTTATTTCTTATGCATTATAAGTTTCTTTTTGAGCCTTCTTTTCCACTTTCCACTTCAGGTGTGTTAATCTCCACTATCTTCCTCACCTATTTTCCGCTCGTCCCCACTGTCCCACCCTGCGCCGCTGGCCCACTCCAGCTCAAACAGTAGGCGCTGCTATCCTGAGGTGATTTTTATTTGAAATTTGGCATGATTGATGCATTTAGCTGATGGTCACGTCCTTCAGGCAAAAACTTAGGCAGTATTTAATCTTAAACTTTAAAATTTTAAACTTTAAAAATAATTAAAAACCTCTTACTTCCTTCTTGGTTCTTGTGGCAGCATCTTGAATAATCTGAGAAATTGTCTCTTTCATTTTCTCTATTTCTTCTTCTTTTTGTTTCTCCTCAAGCAGAGCCTTCAGAAAATAATCATTCCATGTTATTACAGATCACATCATTATTAATAAAGATAACATCATAAATGGGTAAAAATTTACCCATTAACTACTTTCATGAACACAAATATCTTATTCTAAACTTCTGAGACCTCTTCACGTGGAGTCCTTACCTAAGTTACGAATGGCATCTGTTTCCTCTAAACTCCTTGCCTGACCCTGTCCTAACGAAAAATATATTCTTTTCCTCTGGAATTTATTTCAGCCAGTGCCATCACTCTCCGATCTCTACGGCGGAGACTGTAGAGTCATGTTTGAATTTTCCTTCTCCTTCAGTCCCTATAGAAAGTCAGTCATCAAGTCCAGGTATCACACGTTTGGGAAAATCTCTTGGATTTCCCTTTCTTCTCATTATTCAAATTAAGTCCCCTGTCATCTCACACCTCAGTCACTGTGGACACTATCTGCTCTGTCTTCTTGATGGGTTTCCATCCCTCCAATCATTTTTATTTCTCACCTAAAAAACAGCCTTACAATCCCGCCCTGGTGTCAGCCACACCCACTTCTCTGCGTCCCTGGCGAGCGAGCCCCTGCTCGTCTCCGGTGCTGTCTCCCTCACACTCGCCCCACTCAGGCTTTCCCCAGCCACGATCCCCGCCGATGGCTCAGGAGTCCATTCTGGCTGATCATCCTATTCAGTCTGCCGGCAACACTTGAGATACTGGGCTACCTTTCCCCCGTTTGACTCTGTTATTGGGCTTTTAGTGCACCCCCGTATTGGTTTTCTTCCTAACCCACGTGGCGGGCCCTTCGGGCTGTGCTGCTTCTGCTTCCTCGACTCAACCTCTTCGCTGTCAGACGGCCTGAGACTCGGGCCTTTGCTCCATCTACATCTGTCCCTGGGGGTCTAATCCAACCGCGTGACCTCAAATACCATTTATACTGACATTTCCCAAATTTACCTCCAGAGCCCAAATATCTTTGAGAGACTAGAAGAGCACCAATTTTATGCCAGACTGAGTCTCTTTTGAATTGTCACATAATAAGTGTCTCTGTGTTTGGGTCCTACTATCTTTCGAAGATACCACACACATTCCCATCTCTGTCTTTAAAAAAAAATTGTTTAATAAATGTCCTCCTGCTTAAGCAGGTAAGCTTAGTAAGAGTAACAGTTGTTTTGATGTGACAGCCTTGTTGGGGGGAGGACAAACCATCGAGGAGAGGGGGATGCTTCGTAGGAGGACTACAGTAGGTTGTCTGTCTGATCGGCTGAAAGAACCTGTGACTTCTTGGACAAGCAACCGAAGGCAGGGACCCTCTAGGAACAATTAGGCAGTGAGTCCAAAAGGTGCTTCAAACTGTGGTTGTAAACAGCCTCTGGGAGGGTCTGCTGACTGAGGACTCGGGTGAGGAGGTGCGGGGGGCAGGCAGTAGGCGCTGCTACTGCCCTCCCGGTGCACCTGCTCTACACGCAGCGGTCCGTCCTCTCTCACAGCCTGGTGTTGGGACGCTCCTGCATCTGGGCTTCAGGGGGGAGAGAGAAACAATTTCTCCCGGCTCTTAATTTTCTTTCTTTCTTTCTTTTTTTTTTTTTAGCTAACTTAGGTGTTAAGAGAAATTCCCAAGAATTTTGTCTCTTTTGTGCCTTTCAACCATTCTGAGGCAGAATTCAGATGGGAAGGTTAACCTTCCCACAGTTTAAATTTTGATAATTATTTAATTTCTTATTAGCTTCTTAATATATAATTTATAGTTTGTTTTGTTTTTAATAGTGCTCTTGGAAAATCCTCTATTATATAAGAAAGGAAAACATAAATGAAGCATTTTTTTTTGTGCTTCCACATTTCCCACTAAGTGTTATGCATGTAACAGGTATTCAGTAAATGTCAGTTAAATGTATTAATGATTTAATGATCTCTACATAAGGAAGGCAGCAACATTAAAGACAAATATATGAGTATGTCCTTTATGATTTCTATAAACTATATACCATTCACATGAAAGTGGTAAAAGACAAAAATATGATATGTGATAGCTAGGAATCAGTTGTTAGAATTTTTTAAAAACAACACAACAGTGACAGAAAGGCTCCGGTTAATAAATCTTTGCAGCTCAATTTAATTCCTGTCATTTAAGCTTCTGCTCTATTAGAGTAATTGTGTAGGTGATAAAGGGGAAAGATGAATGAGATACATCTGGCTCAACTGAATAAAACATAGGGTATACTGCAGTAAAGTGCTGAAACAGGTTTTTTAAAGAGTATGAGACTTCAGGGGATGCAGATTAGTTACACAAGGATTGTAGACAGAAGAAAAGTCTGATACGTATACATAAGTTTTGGGAGAGGGATGACATTTTATCATATTTTATGATATTAAGTCTTACCATCAATAATGTAGTATGTTTATTAATGAAGAGGGTAGCAATTCCATTTTCATGTGTTTATTCTGTAGTTTTTATAAAATCCCACACTATTAGGTCGTGTGGGGGAACAGTCAGTTATTTTATTTTTTTATAAACATGTTAACTAATTTTTTTACCTGGTTTTTTTGCAGGGTAGCTTCTTCTAAGAGTTGCATGCTGTTTCTGGCTCTTAGAATAGCTTCATATTTCTCATTTTCTAATTCATTGTACTTTGCTTGTAAATCTCTGGTCTGGTTTTCCAAATGTGTTTTTTCTGCTCTTAATTGGTTGGCTTCCTGGATTGCGACACATAATCTAAAAATTAATAATCACATTGTAAAAGTTAAGTATTTCTAAAGGGAAAGAAGGAGATAGTGTATTTACTGAGCACCTATTACAGGACAAGCATTATTCCAGTTACTTTCACATTATTTTCTCATTTGATTAGTACAAAAATTCTATAGATTTTGTTCTTTCTATTTTAAAGAAAGTCAAATTAACCCATTTTAATAGAGGTTAAGCATTTGATTAAGGCCGTACGGCCAATGAGCAGCGGGGCTGAGACTACACCTACAAACTCAGACTCTATGTTACACTTTCTATAGTATCATGGTGTGTTATATATAGTTACAGGATAATGTTATAAAGCTAATCCTTAAAGAATGGGTTGTTATTTCCATTTATATGGTCTTCTTTTTCCTTTCTTTTTTGCTTGGCTCCTAGTTCCTACTCTCTACCCAGATAACCCATGTTAACTTATTAAAATATACCTTTAAATATTTTCCCCAAGTTCATAAAATCATATACATATATACACATAAAATACATATACACAGTATATATACCTTGATTCCAGATTTTAAAACATAATCTTTTTGCGTTATTACAATTAAGATCACCCTTTGTTGTACTTGCTTTTCTCACTGAATATCTTGTAGAAATCCTCCAGCGACACATCCAAGAGCTCTTTCCTTTCCTACTCTGATGGCTGTAACTTCATTTCACTGTTAATTGTATTTCCCTGATTACTGGAGGCTTTATGCATATTTTTCAAAGCTTGTTAGACATGTGAATTGTCATCTTTAAATTTTTTCTTCATATTGTCTGCCTATTTTTCCTGATGGGTTATCTACTTTGCTTATTCCTTTATAAGAACTCTTTGGATATTAAGATATTAACCTTTGATCTGTCCTGCATGCTGCAAATATTTTTCCCAAATCTACTTTTTTGTTGTTGTTGCCTACTGATTACGTGTAGGGAATCTATCATATGACAAAATTTCACTTTAAAGATTTTACTTATTTTATTTTCAGACAGAGGGGAAGGGAGGGAGAAAGAAGGAGAGAAATATCAATGTGTGGCTGCCTCTCATGTGCCCCCTCCTGGGGTCCTGGCCCGCAACCCAGGCATGTGCCCTGACCGGGAATCAAACTGGCGGCCCTTTGGTTCGCAGACCAACGCTCAATCCACTGAGCTACACCAGCCAGAGCTAAATTTCACTTTACTACAGATAAATTTGACTATGTTTTCATCTTCTCAGGTTTCAGTTTTTATAAAGATGATCTCCCTTATCCATAGATTGTTAATGTGAGTGCCTAGATTTCCTCAAAAGATTGCGATGTCTGTCATTTTCTTACCCCTAAATCTTTAATAATATGTTCTGGTAAGACAATTCTTCTCTTACACTTCATCCCTTCACTGTTATTTTCAGGTATTTTTTCCCCCTAAATGGTGGCAGGAGAAGCTGTTCTCCCCACTCTCACTCCTCACACCCAAATAAGAAACACCTGGCGGAAGCTTCGGGCCCCAACACACCCGCGCTCTCCCAGCTCTGGGGCGGACAGAAGTGGGCCTACCCTTTACCGCATTCCTCCCTTTTGAGAGCATTTTGTTGTTGTCGTTGTTGTTAGGACATCTGCTCAGTTCTAACTGAAGGGTGCGAAGTATCTGTCACTAATTTAGTCAGGGCTCTTAGCTGCCAGCAGCAGAGGCCAATCTAACTTGAGATCTTTGTTCGAGTTCATTTATTCTTTGTTTTAGGTGTTTTGTAAAACAACATATTACTGGGCTTTGCTTTTTAATCAAAATCTGAAAGTCTCTGTGTTTCAAGGAACTGAGTCCGCTCCTACCCTAATCGTTTCTGTGCAGGAGGTAATTTCTACCATCTTATTTGGCTGAAGCACTTTGGTAGCAGGTGAAGCACTTGCCCCTCCCACAGGGGACACATGTCACTGCCCCACCATCAGTTCACCCTTCACTTCCCCATGGCCTCCTGGCAGCACAGCAGGTGGACTCACGCAGGGCTTATGAAGGGCTAGTTTAAAGCCGCGCTACTTGTTTAGGTCCTGCCATACGTAGCAGAGCATACGCAAGCCAGAGAAGTCATTCCCAGGGAGAGCGGGCATCTCTGGGGATATTTCCCGTGTCATCGAAAAAGCAGGGAAAAGGCACCTTTATTTGGAAGATGAAGAGAAGTGACTTAGGCTTCTCACATGTGGCATTTGAAAAGATCAATAAGTAATTTTAAATATAACTAATAATTTCAATAACTGTAATAGTAAGTATTTATTGAGACCAAAATGGCTTTGATTTTAAGGACCAAAGACGACCAATAAAAATAGAACTTTACAATCTGGCAGGTCCATTAAATAAGCTACATCCACACTGAAACATATTGGCTGAACACTGCTAAAGACACATATCAAGTACACTAACGATGTGAGAGTTTTAAAAATCTTTAAAATATATAACCATTTTTTATCATAGTAGGAACTTAATTTAATAACACTGAAAGACAGCCAATGTAAAAATTTCTTTTCAGGGGCTAGCTGAATACTTGACCTTAAGAAATATCTTCCTATTTTCTTACATATGCAGTGATCTCTTCTCAGGGAGCTGTTCAGCTAGGTTATATAATAGCTCTATACTAACAGCAAAACAAAATAAAACAATGAAAATTTTCCAAAATCTTCAACAATAAAAAGACAGTTTAGAGCACCGTTGAATGAATAAGCTTGATTCATCATGACTCAGTACTATCAGAATCAACAGGAAGTGAAATTCACTCATTCAGATTCCACTGTTTTGAGTCTCCAGTATTTATTTTCATAGTACAGAATGTTACTAAAATAACAGAAATGAAAATCTATAACCACAGCCTTCTTCTCTAAGGTTAATGCAAAGTAGTTCAGGAAAGCAGTGAAACAACTGACTGCTGAAAATTTAGAAAAACGAAAAACAAAACCCAAAATCCCTAGACAGGGTGCCCAACCTTTTGGTGTCTCTGGGCAACAATGGAAGAAGAGTTGCCTTGGGCTACACATTAAATACACAAACACTAATGAAAACTGATGAGAAAAAAAAAAAGAAAAAAAAGGTTTTAAGTAAAGCTACAATTTCGCATTGGGCCATTCATAGCCATCCTGGGCTGCATGCGGGCCATGGGTTGGACACCCCTGCCCAGCACTTAAAAAAATTCTCTCTTTCATCAGAATATCAAGTTAGCAGTTAACATCAATTAGTTCTTCTCAACCTCCTGTGAGCAAAGAAATTACTTTCATCAACATTTTGGAGAACAGGAAGCAGAAGGTCAAAGACACTAATTTTTTTTCTGAACAAATGATAAATTAGTCATGGGTTTGTGACTACAACTGAGGTCTCAGTTTTAGAAGTTCTCAGACCAGTCAACTATTTCTAGCTGTAAAGGCTGCAATGATACACAGGTTTGTCAGCTCTAAACCACAAAGTGAACTTACAGGTTGTGGTCATGGTATCTTTAGAAGATTACAAATGACAATTTATAAGTTTCTTAAGGGAACAGTTAATAAGAGAAAACAAGCAAAACAACAAAAGATTCTAGAGTGAATGTTTTCACTAAGATAGCAATTAAAGACAAAGCTACAGATATATTTAAAAAGTAGTCCACTCATGGACATGGACAACAGTGTAGTGATTACAGCAGGGAGGGGGGCATAAGGGGACTAAACGGTAATGAAAAAAATACAATAAAAAATTATTTAGAAAAAACTGGGGAAAAAAAGTAGTCCAGACTTTAAAGATAATTGAAAATTACTGCCTCAGAAGACTGTGGGGAACATATCTAGAATGATTTTTCAAGTATTTTTGTTTCGGTTTACTAAGAAATGGCTTTTCTATGTAATTTTTACCCAACTTCATTATTATTTTTTGCTGCTTCAAGATGGAAAGAACATTTTTGATTTTGGGATTCACTAAACGTGCCTATGACTGCTTTGGAGAAAAGACAGAAATGATCTTGGAATATATTGTCAAAACACACCTATCTTTTGAATATCATTTTTTAAATAAATGATGTCCAATAAATCAGATTTTAAACCTTTGGTTATAATTTGTTGCACACTTATAACATACATACTGAAACTCTGATGTGGAGTATCTTTTGAAAAGTATAGGCACTGCTAGATGCACTTAAAAATTTACCTTGTTTCTAACAGTTTTATACTAGATTGCAACTGCTGTGAGCGCCTATCTGATGCTTCCTCTCTTCTTTGGGCAGACACCATATCCTCCTCCTAGAAAGTAAAGAAACTGGAAGCTTATTTTGGGTATGCGAAAATGCAACTCATCACTCGACAGCGTGCATACAATCGTTTGCCCTCCAAAATTATTACACTGTGGAAACAAAGTTTACACACACACACACACACACACACACACACACACACACACACACAAAGGGGAAAGAGAGCTCACTGTATTAATCCATAATCAAAAACAGTCATTGTATATAGATTTCTACCAATGCTTCAAACTACTGTATTTCTATAGTGCGAGTCTAACAAAGCAAGGCTGGGATCTGCGTGCAGCCAGGCTGCCTTCGGTACACGCCCTCCTAACTAGGCCGTCCTGCATCTGCTCTAATCATAGGGTAGTTCTTTGAGATGGCAATGCTTTGAAATATATTCAGGTTTTATTTGTACTATCTTAAAAAATTGTTTTCTACCTTCTGGTGTGTTACACAAGTATTTTTTTACAATATCATTTTAATTCTTCTATTGGCTTTTAGCTCTATCTGTTTGAGTGATTTTTTTTATTTTTAGGATTGCTTTAGAGATTACAATAGTATCTTTATCTTATCCCAATTTATTTAGAGTTTAGTTAATTCACAGAAGCATCAGAACCTTGCAACAGTGTTTGCACAAACGATCCTAGTCTTTAGTGCCTCGACTGTCCTGTCTCACATCTGCACACTTTATAAATCCACCAAATACAGTGAGAAATTCTGCTTTAAGGCGGTCAAACCCTTGAAGGTATTAATAAGAGAAAAGAAAAGTATCTCGATGTATTATTTCATATTTACAACTCCTGTTGCTCTTAGTTTCTTCCTATACCTGACTTGCCATCTGGTGTCACTTCCTTTCAGCCTAAGAATCTTCTTCAGCACTCCTGTGACAACTTCTCTCAGTTTTTGTTGATCTGAAAGATGTCTTTGTTTGGCCCTCATTTTCGAGGGCAGTCGCGCTGCCTGGAGAACTCTCGGCGAACAGAGCACTCAGTCAGTGCCTTCAGCACTTCAGGTCACTGTTCCAACCTTGTCGGCTTCCGGTTTCCTGATGGGAAGCCACCCGCTTGTCCTAGCCATTTCCACTTATGCCCCTTTTCTGCTGCTGCTTTCCTGTCTTTACAATTGGTTGTTGGTTTGTCATGATGCGTCTACAAGTGATTTTCTTTGTGTTTATCCTACTTGGTGTTCACTGAAATTCTTAGATCTGTTAATGTTTTCCACCAAATTTTGGAAGTCTTCAGCCATTACTTCTTTAAACTTCTTTTCTGCTCCCTCTGCTCTGCTTTTGCCTGATTAAATCCAACAGCGGGGACCACTGAGAGTGAATTTCACTGAGCCCCTGCCAGAACTGTTACACAGTTTCCTGTCTAGTAAGTTTCGGCTGAAAACTGGATAATACAGTTATTTCCAATATTATAATTCAGCTTCTTAATTTTACATTTAGAGGGCAATAAAATGATTAATTCATTTTTCAGCCACCTTATTTAACACCTAATCCAAATAGATCCATAACACACAGAAAAAACTGAGCTACAGGCTACCAATTATCTTAGAAATAAGAAAATACCTTCTTTTTCATCTGGTTTTGAAAATGTTCAGTCATTTTAGTTAACTCTTCCACTTTTGCAGCTGCAATTCTCAGATCTGACTTGGTCTGCCTAAAACAGAAAGTAAATTAATACAGTTTACATATCCCATAAGTAATTCAAAAATCAGAAAATATTTAAATTTAGTAAAGTCAGTACAGATTTTTGTGCACATACATGTTTAGGAAGGGCAATCTACCAAGATCAAATCTCTGTAATAGGCGGCTTCCTCATTTCTATCTAATTTGCTTAATGATTCTACTTCCTAATTGTCTCTCAATTGTGTATCCATTTTTACTTCCATTGCCCAACCTTTGGCCCCATCACTGCTTCCTAGGACTATCCCAATAGACTCCAAGCTGATCTTTTCACTGCTGGTCTCCTCTTTAACTCACCCGCTATAATGCATTTTATCTGCAGAAAAGGTTACCTAGTGATGAAAGTTCTTGTTTAATAATGGTTTCTGAATTCCCCACTTCTTTGGGTACACAATCAACACTCCTCTGCATGGCATGTAAGGCTGGACATCATCGGGCCTCAGAAAGTCTCATGCATGGCTAATCCCCCCACATGATTTACGTTCCAGGTATAATAGATCACTAACTAACTCGCTGTTTCCGAAACACACCCGTGTCTATTTTCTCACATGTTTGATGGGACTAGCTTCCTTCCTCTTTTTTTTGATAACTTCCTGAATCTTTAAGACTTAGCTTCAAAATCTCATCTCAAGTCTTCCTTAACTTGTCCAAGGCAAAAGACCCTATAATCCCAGTCCTCATATACAAATAGTTTGTATAGTATTAACAGGTACTCTTTCATGGAATTCAAAGTTTATAAAAAATATGGAATTAAGATCATGAAAGGTAAAGATCACATTTTATTAATTATTAAGAGCATAGTACCTGGCATATATTGTAGTAGAAGTAAACATATCATAAATGAATGAAAGAGAATGCAAAAGGACAGGAAACTGAGTCACAGGTATACCTTGATATTTTTACTTAGATCTTGCTTATCCAATTTGATATTTATGTATGGAAATTTTAGAATAATAATTTTGTGAATCTCTCACTTGAAACAGAATCTCTCTCTCACATAATTTAAAAAAAAATTTCAAGCACTGGTCATAAGAACTGTTTTTGTAAATCATTAAAAGAAAAAGTATTCTGAGAGTATTTAGATTATTGTATTATGGCTCCTAAAACACACAAAAAAACCTACTTTTTTGGTGGAAATAAGTAGCCATTTATATATATCTATTCATTTCTACATTGTTCCACACGATATTTAGAAAAAAAGTAAAGGGCTGTTTATATTCATTTCTGGCAGAAACACTGAAAACTATTCTAGAATGTAAGCTGTAAGGTCTGTCTTCTTGACCTGGCTCTACCACCGTGAGAGCCACATGAACTGTGTCAATCACTTAACCTGAGTCTCAGAACTGTAGCTATAAAATAGAGATCAAGACATATTCTTCCTGCATAGCTCGCAGAATTATCATAAAGTTCAAATCAGTTCATTTATATTAAGGCACTTTATAAACTTTATTGTGGTTTTTACAAATGTAAGCTATCATCATAACCTTGCCCTTTGCTGGATGTTAAAGTGCCAGGAACTGTGCGGTACAGTGCAACTTTACGGTCGGACTGAGGAAGTTTGGGGTGCCTGCACCTCTGGCCTTGATTCCCGACCAAGAAATGGAAAGTGGGATTTATGATGTGCTGCCTAAAGTCTGAATCTCCCCTGGTAGCCCCCAACTGGGATCTGTTCACTGATGGCTTTCACCTGGATTATCTGGTTAGACAGCTGGTTTAGACTGTGTGACAAGAGCGGCAAAAAGAGACCCCGGTGGGAACTTCCGCCTTGAGCTTTCCTGAAGCCAAGATTCATTGCACACGTGTGGGCAGTTCAATCTGGAGACAAAGCAAGTCTTTGTACGAACGCAGACCCTGGGGCGCTGGGCCGGGGTGTCCCTGCCTTATGTGGTGCGCTCTATGGAGTCTTGGGAGTCCTTTCAAATACTACAACTGTGAATCTCTAAAGGAACCGACGAAAATAATTCTAATTTTATTTTATGAAGGAACTTCAATAAACTGTATGTTTATATTATTTTACTTACAAACACTTTCGATAGATGTTTGTTTGTATAAACATTATATCAAAGTCAAAAAGTTTTCATTGTAGAATAACAAATTTGAATAAAAAATAAACAATAATAACTAACTGAATAATTTTGATGTCACAACTACCCACATATTTTATTTCTGCCCCAAGGGAATATTTTAAAAAGCACATTATTTCATTTTCAGGCATGCTTCCTTATCAAAGAATTTAAAATTTCTGGGATATTTCTTTAATGTAACTTTTCATGATTTATAAAAAATAAAACTTTGCTTTATTAAGCAAAGTATAATCAATATAAAAGGATCTAGTACTATATTTAAATTATAGCATTAACTTGGGACACAAATTAAAATGCTTTAATATTATTACACTCTTTTGAGATTTAAGATCAAATACAATGGGTCTACTTTAAGTTAAAATTTGTTTTTTGGCAGTCTCATATCAAGGAAATCCTAGAAATGTTTATAATAATTTTTTCATACAATGAAAAATGGTGAAATTCAGAGAGAACTAAAATGCAGTTTTTACTTGTTTGATATATATTCTAGTCTTTTTTCCTTTAAAATAAAAGAAAGATGGATCCCTTGGTACTTTGACAAGTACTTCTGTAATAACCCAGTGTTACAGTCAAGCCAACCACTTATGTTTAAAAACTTTGGAGAATAACCAAACATCATTTTACACAAAGTTCTGAAATTTTAAGATCACTTCTGCTTTAGGAAACTGATGGTAAACAGCAAAACTGTGACAATTTTAATTTTAATTTTTTTCTTCTTTCAGTCTTCAGTGTCCGTTTAATGGTGAAACCTATTCAAAAGACATGCCTACCAAGAAACTCTAAAAGCAACAGATATTAATAGCCCATGTTCTGAGCTGTCAAAGCTTTAAAATAAAGACTCTTGAGTCTTAAAAAATTTAATTCAAAGTTATATACAATGTAAAGTAGTTCCACATTCTAATTTCTATGTTACAACATAATTTTCTAAAATACTAGTAAAGTTTCTCTATACTTTCTGTGCATGAAAATGAGCTTTTCTAATGATACATGTATAACCTCTCAGTCTCATTCATTTACAGTATCTGGGGGTGGTACCTCGCCATCAGTGCTTTTCAGCATCTCTATAGGTGATTCTGAAGTACAGCCATTATCTTGGATTTTACAGAAAAACTACACAATCAACATGTTTTTCTTTACAAAAATATTGAAAACAATCATAACAAATACAGTTTTAGAATCATATAACTTTGGGTATCACTGATCAAATGCACAATATATCAATTCATTTTTAAGTAGGCTTGTGTAACAGACATGCTCAACAATATTCATCGTTTGGTCCACTTAAGAAAACCAAGGGTGAAAGAGTTACAGGCAGAGCGAATTAACAGTAACTGCAAAGAGTATGAGAAAGGCACTTAAAGAAATGATCAATTAGCTGGGCAGTATCAGTGACAGAAAAGCAGAGGACGAAGGCCGAGAGGAAGGCGGAGGTCAGATCATCCAAGTGCAGAAAAGTCCTCAATCAAGAGAGTCGACCACCAGTGGCATGGAGGATTTTGTTTTAAAGCAAAAAAGATAACAGTCATCATGAGGAGAAGAACAGAGAAGTAGGATCAAATCTAAGCTGAAAGAAACTCCAAAGAGAGACTAGAGCAAAAACACTCTTCTTCCAAGCAATTTCGAAGGGCAGAAAGGAGGAAATACAGAAGATGGAGGAATCGTCAGGGAGTGGTCTACGCATTGGAGGTCTTGGAAGTACCCCACAAAAAGAGACTAAGGCTTTAAAAAAAGAATGAATGTAACTGATGAAACAAGATATAAGAAGAAACGGTAGAGATCTGAGGCTGAACAGTACCCAGGAAATGGGCATACAGCTTAACAGAAAGGATGAAGTAAGACAAGAGTGCTTCATGTGGCACTAGGACTTAGCACAGCAACAACATAGTTAAGGCTGATTTTCCAGAGCTAGGAAGGGGGATATCTACTGTCTATTTATGACATTAAATCCACTAGCATCTGCTTTGTAAGTATCATACCTGCCTATCTACTTGGGTAGGCTGTATACTAAAGTGGAATGGAGGAGAGCAAAGACAATGAGTTGTAGAATACGGCGGCACAGCAAAGAAGGCCATTTTACTTCCAGCTCAGCGATAAGGAAGCGGAAGTTCATTCGGTAAGCAACCTGCCCAAACCAACATGCCAGAACACAAGATAGAAAGTGAAAAATGAGGAAACAAAACTAGAGCTGTCTGACTTCAAAGCTTATGCTCTTCATACTTCACACCATACAGAAGCACATTTTTAGGTTAGTTGTACAAATGCAGAATATTTGCAAAATAAAATTATTATCAATAAAATACATATTTTGAAATATATAATCCATTACATATCAATTACAATTGAGTACAATCAGTAATCAACTATTAGAGGCAAAACTAAACAACGAGGTTATGGATTTGTTCCTAGTCTGGACCAATATGCTCTGGAAGTAAAATCTAACATTCTTCCTTCGGCCCCTTAATGATTAAGTGCAAATGACATAAATATTTGAATAAGGGGTAACTATAAGTAAAATAGTGTGAAGAGATAGAAAAATGACAGCAAAGCCCTATTTCTTAAAACATGTTTTCTACGTTCAGAAAACTAGCTGCCAACACATAAGGAACTGTCTGGCAATTCTTATGACTAAGCACATCTGTTCAGGGCCATTTCTCACGTGGGAGAGTTTCCAAGAGACACTATGAATCAAATACAGTGATCCATGAATTCCAGATTTCCATAGCATTCTTATAATACAAGACACAATATTATTCAAATTGGAACATGAAACATCTGAGAAAAATCTGTTACATCAGCTGAAATAAAGCTATTATCTGGCAAAGGTACATATATTTTTGGAAAAAAAGAGATTATATAAAAATTATCGGCACATACTGTGTTTCTGAAATATAAAATATGCATTTGCAGAATGATTAAAGATGAACACAATATACAGACTGATTTATATTAATTTAGTCTTGGTTACATTAAACATAATAGAGTGATATCAAGAATCACATTCCTATCAAATTTCTCCTATGTTCTTCAATAAAATTACTTATTTAAAAATCCTTTCATTATCACATTTAAATATTTCCTGGATTTTATTTCACATTTAAATAAAGCACTAAACATTAATAAAATACTTAAATGCATCTATCATGCATTCAAACATTGAGATGATGGGTACTAAAAACAGATGTAAAAGTCAGTATAGTTAAACCCTGGGGCCATAATGGGAAACACTGAAAATCATTTAAGTCATTTTGCAAAGCTACTATTAATTATAATAAAAATGGTTTTCTCTGATGCGTTGTTTTGGAAATCAAACTACTAAGTGGTCACACATTACTGCATAGCTGAAGATTATAACACATAATTTTTCTAAATAATGACATTCCAAGAAACCATTTGTCCTCCACAATATCAATGACAACATACATGAAGAGCCTACAAAAATTCATTAGCTCTGTCCCTTCGATGAAGTGTAATTTAATTAATTAACTGACTTAATCACTAAAAAATATCTTTTGAGCACTTGTTCTGGGTCTAGCAGTGGGCTAGATGATGGCAAGATAAAAATGACTAAATTATGAGCCACACCTTTAAGGATCTTAAAAACTCGTAAAGACAGAATAACTTGTAAAGAATTAAGCATGTTACAGTGTTGGAAATGTTATGAGGGAAGTAGCTACAGCCCATAGTGGAGGCAAAAGGAAGGCACAGTTGGTTCTACCTAAGGAGGAAGAAAAACCGTAAAGATTCAGAAAAAGATTTCTAGAACATGTGACATTTGAGATGAATATTGGAAGTTGAATGAATATTTATCAGCAAAGGGTAGTTTAGGCAGCCTGACAATGTGAGCAAAATTAGGTACTTAGGAAATAGCATGGCTTGTTCAGAAAACTAAGGTAGTTCAGAAAACTGAGGGGAGGGGGCGGTGACAAGATCTAAAGTAGCCAGGGTTCAAGTCATTGAAGACTTTATGCTATGCTGAGTAACTTGGACTATATCCTATACGCACTTTGTAGCCACTGAAGGACAGTGACATGATCCAGTTTCATCGCAGAGGAGGATCATTTTGATGGCGGTATGAAAAAGGGAGACGGGAGGAACGAGCCACTTTGGATGTCACTCAGACTGATGGTGCACTGAGCAAGGGCGGTCACAGCACAATGGTGCCGAAGTGGGGGTCTGAGAGACACCTGGGAGGTCGAGTTGAGACGGGAAAGAATTTAGATGCCTCCTAGCTTTCTGAAGCAGGATGGAGCCATTCAGAAATACGAAGAAAGACTGAGGACCTGCGATAGGTAATATGCTCAGGTTAGTGCCTGCTGAGCTCCCAGGGCCTCTGAGGCACCTGGGTGGGGATAACCAGGGGAACCTGGAGCTGGAAAAATTCACCAGGGTCTCATCTTTATAGAGGTTGTTAAGCTACAAAAGTGGACATGAGATGAAATGGGTCAAATTACAACAATTTGAGGCTATCATATCATATATAAACTTATTAGATAGCTTCTGCCCTCAGTGCACACCTGTGTATATTTAAGTTCTCAGTGAATATGAAATAAAATAATTGAAAAGTTATAAATTCTTTATAAGAAGATAGTATCTATGTCTGCTAATAAGAGCATTTCATAGTGGCTAAACATTAAAAAAAACAAAACATTCTGATGATGCTACGCTGATGAGAAGATAGCACAGACACCCATGCAAATGCTCCAGTCAGTCTTTACAGTGCATCCTTTTACCGAGATAATGCTGTTAGTCCTGGAAGATGTATATACAGATGACAGCCTTTTCCTTGAAAGGCTCCACGAGGAAGACATAAAATCTGAGCAGGCATGGCTTGGAAGGCAATCAGCTCCATAACGCAGCTGGACATACATTAGAAACAAATACATGTGACAGAAAAAGCACCTAAAGAGAAATAGCACGAAATCTGTCTAAATGAATAAATGCTGAGCAGAGCCACAAGAGGAGCAAAGATCTGGTGGAATGACTGAGAGAAGTCTTCTGGGAGAAGGCAAGTTTTAACCAGGTTTAGAAAGTCATAACGTTTATGACGAACAGAATAATGATCAAAGGTAAAAAGGAAGGAACCAAAATTTCGTCCGTGAGTAACAGCAAAATAACTAGTGTGAGCAGTTTGTCCACTACTGGAGGGTTGGGGAAACCAGGTAAATGAAGGTCCTTAAAAAACAGGCTGAAGGCTTTCATCTGCTATGACAGGGCATCACCAGAAACTCTCAAAAAGGAAAATGATGAAAAGTTTTAATTACAAATTCACATGATTCTAATTTTTTGGTACCATACATCAGACAACAAATGAGACTAGTATGTTTTCAGTATAAGTACAAACTTAACACTGGTGTTTAAAGAGTTTCCAATTTAGTTATTCTTGGCATGGCTATATAGGGCAACTCAAAACCTAAATTCTAGTAACGTCAATATGCCCATCATTCAGAATCTGTCAAACTTGAAAGCAACACTCTCTTCCCTAAAAGAAGCATCTGCTTATCCTTATGTTCCTTCAAGTCTGTGTCAGGAAAAGCAAGCATGGTTTTATGTACACAGCTCTGAGCTGCTTAATGTTAAGCTGTGGAATATTGCCAATAAATATTATGGCAAAATTGCTTGTGGACAATTAAGACATTTTAGGCCTTAGAAAACCACAACTAGCTTTATCAATCTCTAATCTCCATTGATGATCTTTGGGCCTGAATGTGCAAAAACCAATAGAAACTTCCACACAGATGTCAAAAAACAAGGTCTTCACTCATCATCTTTTGTTTAACAAGCAGCTCTCGTTCTTGACTTCCTTACTGCTGTGAGTACTGTCAGAGAGGTATAAAAGCTCACTAGGTTAGCAATTACAACATGTGACTTCTAACTGGGTCCTTCCATGAATTTTTGTGCAACCCCGAATAAAACAAATATTCTGAGCCTTTAGTTCATTTAGGTTTCTTCTATAAAAGTAGAAAGTTAAAGTAAGATGATAATTAAGAAACCTTTAGCAATAAAATTCCATGATTCTTCCTCTGTCCTCTAGCCCAGTATCACCAAGTTCTACCCATTTTTCCTATACAAAAATATTTATATGCATTTTTAAATTTTCTATTTCCATTATCATCACATAATCGCAGGTCTTGATAAACCAAATTTTCTTACTCATCTTTCTTCCAGGATCTCCACACCCTGATTTATCCTATATACACCATATATCTTATATTCTTTTTCCTCTTTCACTCTTTTCTGAACTTTGAGTGCAGAGTTAAATTAATAACACTATTCTTTCCATGATCTGTTATTATTATTAGCTGTGAATGACTGCTCTCATTTGTTTATTTTTGCTTCCCTGTGTATTCTCAACCTCCCCGTCATCCCCCTTTATCTTGGGGTTCACATTAAGATGCGATATATCCTTGGACACACAGAGATACAGATATATGGGTATACACATATATGTATATGGTAAATTATGTATTGTTATTTGCAGGTGTTTTTATGTTATAGAACAAATCTTTTTACTTTTCAAATACAAACCCTGTTTTACGGACCTATGTTACTGTAAATACAACTTCACATGCAAATACATGTTTCTAAATGATGCACAGTATTCTACAGGATGCAATCATTGCATTTTACTTATCCATTTCCCTGGTGCTAGACACTCTGGTTGCCTCCAATTCCCTACTTCTATAAACAGTCTTAATCCGCAGAGATGATCACTAATTGGAAGTTAGTGTGTATCACTCCTGGAAATGTTTTTATTTTATTCTTTTGTAATCCATATACAATATATAGGCACTTTATTCTTTTACTATGTAAGTTGCTATATATCTAAATATATAGATAAAATATATATCCAAAATCAATACAATTTTTAAAACACTTAAAATGTATATAAATTGCATCATTCTTCAAGCTCCTTTTGCATTTGTTATTACATTCCACATTATATTTTTGGCATTGATAACTGGGTGTGAAGAAGGATCACGTTATTTCAACATGCATTTTCCTGATTGCTGACTTTTGAAATATTTGTGCATATCCTTTGCCCAGTGTTCTAAGAAACTGTGATCTGTGTTAAAGTAATCCTCTGAAAATTGTTAAGAATTGTTTTACCACCCAGAAGGAGTTCAATGTTTTTTAATGATCTGCATGCATAAGAAAGGAAAGTAGACTCTGAAGCACTCTTGTTAAAAGCGCAATGACCTCTGGAGTGGGTTGAATAGTGTCCCCCCAACAAATTCAGGTCCACCTGAAACTTTATTTGAAAATGGACTTTGCAGAGTAATTAAGGTAAGGATTTCAGGATGGATCATCCTAGATTAGGGTGGGCCTGTAAAGGGAGAGAGGGCCCACAGAGGGAGGCAGCTAACAAGGCCGCGGGGAAAGAGAGGTAAGACGAGATTAGAGTTCTGTTGTCAGGGCCAAGCAGCGCCTACAATCCAGCAGCTGAGGAGGCAGGGGGAGGTTCTTCCCTGGAGCCCACAAGGAGCAGGGCCCTGGCAACACCTGGACTTTGGCATTCTCGCTTCCACAACTATAAGGAATACATTTATGTTGCTTTAAGCCCCCTATTATAATTTGGTATGGCAGGTGGGAAACTAATACGACCTTCATGTTGCTACATTCAATAGTCAACCCTCAGAACTCATCCCACTTTGCCCGTCACACACACTGGACTCAGCAATCCTCCTTCCTCCTTCACTTGGCTTCCGGGACACTGCGCTTCCTGGCAGTCTCCTGTCTCACTGGCCTCTCTTCGGCCTCTTTGGCTGATTTCTCCTCTTTACCCTTCTTTCTCTGAGCTCAGCTGTAGGTTCTGATCTCTCTTCTATATACATTACAATTTAAAGATAGGTGTAAATGACTGCAGCACAGAGCAAAACCCTATAGAACTACACTACTTAATTTTAAATAGCATGAGTCAGAGGTACAAAAAGAGACAATTTTTTTTCTGTTATTTGGAGTTTTTCCTGTAAAGTCTACTAATGCAATGATTATTAAATCACTGTACCATTACTTACACACACACACACACACACACACACACACACACAGCATTTAGTTGTCTAATTTTAAAAACCTTTCATTGGCTACCTTCTCCTCTTCTTCCCTGTCTCCCTTTTTCACTCCCCTAATGGTGCTCCCCAGCATTACATGTAAACAAGTTATAGGCTCCTTTTCTCAGAAAGTCTGCTTATGGGGAATCCAAAGATACCACAGAAAAATTTTATCTAAGGAAAATGATTTATATTATAGTTGCCTCCTAATAGTTTTGATTTTAGTCTCTTTACATCCCAAAAGATCATACATACAAAAAGCTAATGAAAGAAACTCAAAAGGGAGGAAAAAACACCCATGAGGAAAATTATGGCCTCATCAGTTTCTGTGAAAAAATAATTAACACTAAAATAACAAAATTTATTTTTAAAAATACCTAAGCTGTGTTCGGAGTCGCTCGATTTCCATATTTTGTTCAGTTACTGTTTCCAGAAAGTGTTGGTTAGTCTGTCACAAGAGAAAAATAAAAACATTCAGTGTCAGATCATTTAAAGCTACTTCTTTAAAGATGAACTACAGGGCATATAAGTAGAGAAACAAAATGAAATAATGATAATCATTAGATGTGTTGAGCGTGAAATACAACCCTGGCCAATTTTCCTCACCTTTACTACTTTAGGGACCACCTGCTTCCCCCTGAACTACGTGCGTCTGCACTTCTGTGCCACAGCTTTCTCTGGCCACCTGAGCCTCCTCTCTCGTCTAACTGTTCAGAGGATGCTGGGGGCTATAGAGTTCAGGTCCTCAGTCTGCTCTGGAAGGGCCTGATGACAGTGACTGGAAGGGATTGGTCTCGTGTCCCACGAGGGAATAACTCAGAGCCAGTGCTCCACACAGGTTTCCACAGTGTGTTTGCAGAATCAAGGTTCACTTACCCACAGTGTTGATTTGCTTACAGTTAAAAGCTCTTTATTGGTTGCCTTTCTTCCCTTCCCAGTATCACTCCCCCACGGCCCTGCTGGGACACTCTGATATTGTCTCCTAAATACGCCACATGCTTTGAAACCCTTTCCTCAGGGTCTGCTTGGGAAGGAGACTAAAGTAAGACATGAAGCAGTTTTCTAAGGGTAGAACAATTTTTTCTGAGGGAACTGATTCTCTTCTGTAAGTGCTGGTTTTACTGTGATGGTACAAATTCCTTACCCTTCTCTATATGCCTGATACGCACAGTCACATGGATGACCACCTCCTAACTGATGGTCCTGCCTTCAGTCTTTCCCATCCCAATGGGTCACACATACATCTCTCCAGCAAAAGTCCTGGAGGCAATTTTCACTGTGCTGCTCTCATACTCTACCCAATTTCATTGACTTCATATTTTTAATACAGAATTTTATTTCCCTGTGCCTGGGATGGCTTCATTCTGCCGGCATTTATCCCTCTACGCCCTGTGTGGTCTGCTCACTCTAAGGCAGAATTGTTTCCTTTTTGCATTTTGATAAAGCTTCATATGTACTTTTACAACGCACACTGCATTATATTTAAATACTATATTATTTAAAGTTTATGTATCTCTGGCTACAACAGGGTTTTTTTTTTTTGAGGACCAGCTTGTCACAGAGCTCTCAGGGTCTAGCACATGATTTAGTACATTTTAAGGACTTACACCTTTGAGCAGTGAATGAACGAATGAACATCTTTATGAGACATGAAAGAAAGCCTCTGGGCTGCATTTTTATTTTTATCTTGGGAAGTAGAATACTGCAGACCAGAATTTAGTATTCAATTCGCAGACCACAATTTAAGAGACCAATTACCACATGCAGAGAAAAGAAGAATGGAATAATAAGTAGGTAAATTATACCACACCAAAAAATTAAAAACAACAACAACAACAAAACCTGGGTGTAACACTGGGTATGAAGCAGGAAAGACATATGGTTATATGCAAATAACTGAAGGGGTGAGTTGAAGAAATGAGCTTTCTGTATTACCGCAAAAGATAAAACCATGTATCAGCGGGAAGAAATCTGATGAGAGATTTTTAGCGTTCCAATAATCAGAGTTGAAAGGAAAAAGCTGTTAGGGGAAGTATAATGTCTCTTACTGGGGATATTCGAAGCAGAGGCTGAATTATCATCTAACTGAAAAGCATTTAATAGAAGGATGTCTATTTCATTTGGGGTAGTAGATGACCTTTAATAGAACTGCAAAGTCTCCTGTGAAGCTGCTTCAACAACTTCAGCCCAAACTGACTCACACCCCTGAATTCCTCCATAGTGTCTGTCTGTACTGCATGATTAATGTTTTATTGTATATACTGCTTTGGCACTAGCATAAGCAATGTTTTTTTTTTTTTTTTTTTTACTATTTGGGAGCACCTTAAAGCTAAATGATTTAGAATAATTAGTAGAAGTATAAACTGGAATTGTGAATTTTAAAAAGCTAGTGCTGGTGACACACTTGGTAGCAGTCCTGGCAGGAGCTTAGCAACTGCGCCTGAAATGTGGCCTTGTTCTGTGTTTGTGATCAGACCCAAATGGGGAAGATTCGTGGACATGGAGATCCGTGAAGGCCAAGGAAGCCTCTCTCTCAGTCACCATCTATTTCAGCACTCTATTCGCCGATTATTTCACAGTCTTTCCTGTTTCAACGAGCAGACTGGGGCTCTGTGAATAGATGCACTTTCTCTTGCAACTAGAGAATCTATAACAGTGCAAGGAACTTAGTAGGTAATTAACAAATATTTTTGAGTAATTTTAATAAGCCAACATCAAAAAAGAATATGATTTCAAGTAAAGAGAATCTGTTGGAATTATAAACTCTTATTGTATCTATAACCACAAAAACTAAATATAAACTTGCCCGTTTCGGTACTATGCAGGTGAGGGCATTTTACCTTTGGCATTTATTAATGTGCACTGGTCACAAACGCTGTTTTATTTACTTCATTTATACTCATCAACTTATCGTACATCTCTAGAAACCTATTCATTTAATGAGTTTATTTATGTAACCAGGGAACTTTTAAATAGAGCCTGTTTAACGTTTAAAGGGCACTTTTCTTCAAGTTATTTTGACTAACACTTGCCCTGTGACTAGGCTCTGAATGTTCTGAGACGCACAAGATCGGTACAGCCATGTAGCTGCCTCCCTCTACACTTAGCTGTCTTGTTTGATACTTCTTATGTGCATTAAGAAAAGCTCTTATACTTTAAAATTTCTCTGAACTATTTTCCTTATTTTCACCACAGTATAGTCTTTTATTTCTATATACCACAACTCTCTTTTATCCATCTCGTTACTCCTTTATCACTTTTCTTGTATCCACATTTTAATTTTGGCCTGTAACTCTAAATTCTGTGCCTTAGAAAATTTTAATTTTTCCTATGATTACTCAAATATTCTTTTCTCATGACTTTCATCACAATGATTTTGTGTTGTTTATAATGAAATAGGGGCTCTGTTGTACAATATATCAAAGAATTACATAATACCCAGAATTCTAGGGGATATACTGAAAGAAAGAAGGAATAACTGTGATGTTAAACTAATAATTTCATGTAGAAATAGTATTTTTAAATTATGGAAATCAGTCATCTTATTCTAGATTTTGTTAACACTATTTTAAACCCCTAAGAAGTATATTATAAAAAAAATTGTAAGTGACTAGAAATTCTAAATGTTAATATAAGTAAATAGGATAAAGCTGATTTAATATTGTTACATGGTTAAAGGAGAAAATGTAAGAAAATAGAGTAAAATTGTATTACTTACTTTTGATGGCACCAAACCATACTTAAACACAGACATTTTCATTAGGTACTAACAAGAAGTAACAGAGTAACTAAGTAAAACAGAGCGAGGGAAGAGAGTAGTTAGGTGGGATGTCACAATCCTATTACTCAACAATGAGGTGAAATAAAACTCCAAGAAGGAAAAGTGGAAAGGGAAAAGGGAAAGAAAAACATCTGAAAGAAACGTGAGAGGAAAAAGAACACAATTGGGAGGGCTAACTATATTTATTTAGGGAAAAAAATCATAGGGAAACTTAGGTGCACCAGTTAGTATTGGTGGTCAGTCAGCTACAGTGGGTTCTTAGTGTCCTGTTATTTTTAAGAAATGAGGTTTTTTGCTGATTTAACAGCTCTACTATTCACGCCTAGCAGGGCATGAGCCCTTCTGCTGAGGAGGCCACAATCAAGATTGCTCTCAGGAGACCCTACCACGGGCCCTATGAATGTCTTCACACTAAAATGGATTTCAGATAGATGTTAGCTTTACATCTCCTGTCATGTTAATAAATGTGAGAGAAAAAGGCAGATAAAAAGAAAAGTGTACTACTTACACTTACCTAGTTTAATTTCATACAAGTATTTTATTGTTAATTTACTTTAGCATAAATAAATATTTTAATGACAATTTCTGCTATATATAAATAAATATACTAAATGGATTTTTCACTTACCATTTCTATGTTCTCATTAGTAACATGAAGTTGCTTGGTCAGTTGTTGATAATTGCTCAACTGATCCTACAGTAAAGAAAGTAGGGGATACATAAATAGCATTTGGTTTATAACTCTTATCTAAAACTAAACTAGAGTGAAGTTTAAAATCATTATGTCTAAGTTTAGATAAAATCAGTGACATTTATTCTATTATTGTGTGAATTAATAGTTGAAGAAATAATAAATTTTTAAATAAACAATTACAAAGTTAAATTAGTTGACAACATGGAAACTAATGTAGTTATTTTTGTTTTTTGTGAAACCATAATCTAGAAATCAATTCACCAGTAAATAGACACGCTAGAGAAGTCTTGTACAATATTGGAAAACACACTGAAGTCTATTCAAAATCTACAATGCAAAACATGGCCAAGGACATACTGCCCCACTCTCCACTTTTTAAAATTCTCACAGATTGAATGCCACAAGGTTTAAATCACTTGATTATCTGTTATACTCCTATTAAACATTACATGTGCAGGTGACAATCAGTTGGGAGGAGCTGTTAATACATCAGATGATAGAATTATAGACTAGGGAAATAAGATCATAGTATTATTTGTGAAGCATTGTGAAAAGAAATTACTGCAAAGCTACCGCGCAAACATAATCTTATTCAGATGAAAAAAAATAAAAACAACCCTGATGGCTAGGTGACTGATCTATATAAGGAAACAATCTTAAAGAACATACTTATATTAGAAATGGTTTCTATATCTCAGAGGTTATGGGTCAGATTACATGGGTTACTTTCAAACCAGGGCGTATAGAGAAAAATTATTTAATAAACTGCAAAGCACCATGTCAGGATTATGGTTTCTTTAGGTAGGAATTTCCCACTACAAGCGTTGCCTTCTCAGTATCTACAGAAAAGCCATCAGAATTGGAATTACTCCATAGTTTTCAATGCCCCTCGCAGAAAAAGGACAAATAAAAGGGTAAGGAAGCAGGTTTTCCCAAGGAATGGATGCTCCTGTGGGACAGGGAGTTCTTGTCAACAAAAGTATAAAGTGAAACAGACATGTCCACTCCGGAAGAATATAAAATGATTCTTGCTTTGAATAAAAAGAAGTCTTTAAGGAACAACTGAGATCCTTTCTTATGGTAAAATTCTATTCTGATTAATTTATGCTAGACAAACTTGACTTCTATTTTAGTAAAAGGTCTCATTTAAAGGTGTCAATTTTCATTTTACATAGTGTTGTCATTAAAGTGGAGCAGGTTTCTTCACTGGGCATGATCCAATGAACAGTTTCTATCTTTTTTAAGCCAAGGAGGAATCCAAGAATACAAAAGCTGTAGAGGCTCATTTATACATAATAATCTAATAGCAGCTTCTTAACACTAAATACAGCTTTCACCGCTAACCACATCATCAAACCCAATGTGCCACAGGGGCTGCTTTCATTGCCTGTTCAAAAGACTTCTAGCCATCAAAGGTCTATTCATTGTTAACATAAATGACACACTAGAAACACAGGCATTCTTCTTCAAAACTGAGTTTTTCCAGAATGTGATTTCTTATTGCTATAACAGAAAACCATGATACCCTAGATCACCTTTTGTTTTTCACTTTCAGCTACATAAATTTGGGCCTCAGTCATGTGTTCCTGGTAAAGTTTCTGCAGTCGGTTCAACTCCTGAGAAACAGTCTGCCAGAGTTCCACAGCCTGACTTTTTTCCTATGAAACAAAAATATTTGAGAACTCATTACATCATTAGCAGGCTACGGTATAGTACAAATTAATCATATTCTTTTACAGAATAAATTCTTGTACATAAAAATCACAAAATTAAAATAGAACTTGTGTGAAGATGGTGTAATTGTAATATTGAGAAAATTTTTTTAGAGAGAGGAGAAGGCAAGTTGAGAGGGAGAGAAACATCAGTGTGAAAGAGAAACATTGATAGGTTGTTTCTCAGATGCGCCCTGATTGTAACCAAAGCCACAACCCATGCACATGCCCCGACCTGACTGGGAATCAAACTGGTGACCCTTTGCCTTGTGGGATGACACCCAACCAACTGAGCCACACCGGTCAGGGCTAACTGTAATATTTTGGATGATATGGAGTTGTATTAATAATTTAGAGAGTAAAGCTCAATGTGAAAATTCCCTGAAATTTTCTTTTTATTTAGATTTCATAGGTAAAATTAAAACCCTTAAATCAGAGACATGGATTAAATCACTCTCCTTCTTCATCACAGGGTGTAAGCCTTAGAAATTACTGACAACAAAAATTGCCCCCAGCAAAGTTTAAGACTTTTTTTGATTGTAGAATAAATACTTACTGTAGAAAATTAGGAAAATGCAGAAAAGTGGAGAAGAAAATAAGAATTACCTATAATTTTACCAACTGACAGTAAATATTGATAACATCTGATTATAATCATTTTTATGATTATAAATGGATTGATTATAAATGGATTTTTATGATTATAAATGGATGGATTGATGTTTATAAATGTGATTTTTGGGGGATAATTTTGTACTTTTTTTGTTTAACAAAATTGGGAATCACATAGTGTACTGTTTGTACTATACTATTTTCACTTGGCATTTACAATGAAGATCTTCTCAAGTCATTATTCTTTCAATATAGCAATTTTCAAAGTGTGGTACGAGTATCCCCAAAGTCAAAATTATGTTCATAATGAAATAAATGTATCATCTGCCTTGCTGGCTCTCGTCTTCCGGTGAGTGTACAGCGGATCTTTCCAAAGATTATGTGATGTGACGTGTGGTGCTCTCATCACTCTGCTGGCCACCGGGATGTGCTCTTATGCTCCCATTCATTTTCAAAATTGTCTACTTAAATTTGCAACATAATAAATACTGACAGATATACAACCTACAAAAATAAAATGCTCTTCAGTGTCCTTAATAATTCTTAAGCATCCTGAAGAAGAGTTCTGAAACCAAAGAGTTTGAGAAACACTAAATGAGCATGTAGAAAGCATTATTTTCTTTTTAAGGAAGTGGAAATTGAAGTTCAGGCCATTGGCTTAGGGTTCCTTAGCAAGTTAATGGCAGAGTCAGGAAGAAATCTTTGTGGGAAAATTTGTAGCCAATCTTCTTTTCCCTTAAAATTTTTTTGTAATTTACTGATTTTAAAGAGAGAAAGGGGGAGAGGAAGAGAGGAAGCGAGAGCGAGTGAGCACATGCAATTTGTTGTTCCACTTACTTATGCATTCATTGGCTGCTTCTTGTATCAATGTGTGCCCTGACTGGGGGTCGAACCTACAACTTTGGCCTATAGGGATGATGCTCTAACTAGCTAAGCTACTCAGCCAGGGCTGCTTTTCCCTTTTTGACTACTCAGACTAAGGCCTCACCAATCTTCTATGAAATAACTGATCCAAATGTAGCAAAAAAGCGGGACCAAGCAAGATGTAGATGGAAAGGCAGAGAGAGGAAAGACAGGAGACAAAGGTAAGAAAATGGGAGTATGGTTTTAAAAAGCATAATTAAAAAAATATGGTTAAAAAAGAGTAAGTAGTTTTCAAGTTTTAATAAAATTTAGCACTGGAAATTCTAGCAATAAAACTACCACGAGAGATGCTTTTTAGAGACTTGTTAATTTTCTTAACTTTGTTTTTTGAAACTACAATCAGTAGTTTGAAATTACAAACTACTACATATTTCTTCTATACAAACATTTATGAGTCCTTCCTGATAACTAGTCAAGAGCAAAGTAAAAAACATGATTTCCTCATACTTCTCTCTTCTAGTACCTTTCAGACTCCTTCCCTTTACAGATTAAAAAAAAAAGTGTTAAATATATGCTCCTTATCAAAGTAAATACAACCTATGTGATTAACCTAAAATGTCACTTTCATAAGTAAACAACTCCAAACCAAATTTCCAAGGAATAAAAAAATATGACTTTCCAAAGATATCTATAAAATCAAAATTGTAATATAGAATTTCCAATCCCCATTTATAAATGAGGAAACTGAGGCACACTGCTAGAAAGTAGAAGAACAGGGATTCAAATCTGTATAAGATATGAGATACCTAGGATATAAAAGTGCAAATTAGAATAAAATTCCCTTCAGTATGATCTCAAATAATTAGTATTGAAAACAGAATATTTATAACATGACTTCCCAAATATTTCAATACCATGAAGGAGGATAAAACAAGAAAGAATATAAGTCTAGAAATATCACTTTAGAAATATGTAATTCTAGAAGTATCATTTTAGAAAAATATAATTCTATAATCTTGTAAGTGGAAGAAAACAAAAAAATTAAAAAAACATAAATTCAGGGAAGTGGATAACTGATGATTTTTCTCTTTAAAGATGTCCTTTGACATTAAAATATTTTATAAAATAAATTCATGTCACAAGCTTTATGATTTAATTAAAAATATATTTGACAACTATGTTCACAAAAATCAGGGTATTATTTAGAAGTTTTGTTACCCATTAACCATTGTGTAAATTGTAGAAAATCACTGCATTAACAATTTTGTTATTCTGCTATCATCATTCATAAATAATGATTAATACAGATTTTTAAAAACTGTTTATTCAGCATATAGTTTTAAAAATCTATCTATCACTCACTTGATTGGCTAGTTGTAACTGTTCTTGAAGATTCTTGACAGTTTCATCATCTACATATATATCACTCTTCATCTCTGTACCAAGGGGAAGGGCTTCCACCTGCATTTCAACAGCATCTTTTAACTCGCTGTACAGCCTTTGGGACGAACAATTAACATAGTAATAATCTAAGTTCATTTTAGGATCACGAATTAATGCTTCAGGGTTAATTAAACAAACATTTGGGTCAAAAAATAATTCTTACATAAAAATCATTTTTAAGTAGGTCTCAAAAATTAGAAGTGTTTGATCACCACTCAATACTGTGCTATAAGAAAAAAATCATTATCTTACAGTTTCAAATGCATTAAATCAGTCACAATAAATTCAAGTCTAATTCAGTTTTTCCTAAGGAGTTTTAAATTTTCAAAAAGGTAAAATTCAGATATACCTTAATTGCTAAAACAAGACATTAAGAAAAATATTTCAAATGTGAGAGTGTTTTCT
The DNA here is from genome assembly GCA_004026545.1 of Mormoops blainvillei. NCBI lineage: Eukaryota > Metazoa > Chordata > Mammalia > Chiroptera > Mormoopidae > Mormoops > Mormoops blainvillei. Next base: position 55,395 of record PVJD01009632.1, read on the forward strand.
TCTAGTAAATTAAATGGAAATGGGATATTAAATCTTATAGAATTATTTGTCATTTTCTTCACTGTTTCACAAAACTTATTTGACATTTTGACAAATTGAAAGATTGACTGTTTTATTTTACAATTATACAAACCTAGGAGAAAAAGTTTTATAATATCAGAAAAACTTCAAAGCGATTCATATAATTCTAAGCAGAAAACACTGCTTACTATTGACACATTAATAATAAAACTAAAAACTAAATAACATGGTGCTACAGGCACATATACCTATAAAAACTTTTAAACACAAGAAAATAACAAATACAAAATTCAAGACAGCGTTAACCTCTTGCAGAGGGAAGAAGGATGGGCTAGAGAAGGGACACGTGGATAGAAGCACCAATCTGGTGGTATATTAGCTCTTAATCTGGGTGGTTACTTGACAGGATTTTGTTTTATCAGCATATTTCATAATAACAATTGCTAACATTTATAAGATGCTCATCATGTACCCTATTTCATGTACTTTATAGATGAAGAAACTACAGTACAAAGAGGTTAAGTAACTTGTCCAGGGTCACACAGCTACTAAGTAATGGAGCCAAGAATCAAAGAAGGAATCAGACCCAGGGGGCCATACTCATAACTACATAAACATAGTTATACTATAGAAATACACTATATTTATACTATGTAAATAAAATATCAAATAGCAGCAATAAAATTTATCTCAGACAACAATGAAGAGCCAATGGTTAATTGACATAGTACCTTTCATTTTCCTTGATGACATTTTCAAGTTGTAGTTTCATCTCACTCATCTGTTTCTAAAAGAATAAAATATGGTTGTAGTCATCACACGTTGCCCAAACAATCAGAGCTCTACTAAGTCATCCATTCATATACAAGCAATCATCTTCTATGACATTAGTCTCCAAATAAGAAATAATTATTTTTTACTTCTAACAAGCAATATTAAATATGAATATTTTAATGATACACAGAACTTAAAATATTCATTCTGAATAGAACATAAAGTATTTTATATAATACATTACACTGAGATATGTTTATAAGTGTAATTCCTATGATTTGTAGATGTTTATAGAAAAAAAGAAATGAAAGATGTTCCTTATTATGTCACTATAACAAATATCAGATGCTCCCTTTGCCATGAATATGTATTTTAATTAATTCACCTTCATTTAGGTGGAGCCTATATAAGCACTTGTATTTTAAAAAGTAAAATGTTTATGGTGAAAAAGAAAGTATGTAAAGATCTTCTTTAGCATTAATTCTTTCGGTTTCTGATTCACTTACCTTTATCAATTGTCTAAACTCTCTGCACTAAACAAAGCTGCTACAGTAAAAGCCACTGTGGTCACTAACATGTACTTTAGTAGGAAAGAAGAAAAAAAATGACAAAATACAAAGAATAAACTATATATTATAAAGGAAATGGGATGAAAGTTTGATTAATTTCCCTGAAAGGAAATAGGATTTCCTTCAGGATTTCCGTAGGAAAGAAGGGCATTTCATTGAGTCGGGAGAAATATAGTTAACAGCAATGGAGCAAAAAATGTAGATAACACAAGCATGATAGTCAGCTGTCAATAAGAGCGCGTGGGAAGGGAAGAGCAGGAAAGGCCACGTAAAATCCCGTTGAAACCAAACGGCAACCAACTCCCCATGATCTCTCCGTTAGCCTTGCCTGGGTGCCTGGGCGAGTGCAGAGGGGCTGAGCAGGAGAGAGACTGGCAGGGGAAGGTGGGAAAGGCAATTATCCCAGCACTCTCCCTTCCCACCACAGAAGCACAGGACGGCTTGGCCTAGGGACTCAGTATCAGCCAATTCTGCCCACAAAGCTGAAGAGGAACCTTTCCCAAGCCCCTGCTGTGCCTGAATCACAACGAAACCAAAAGGAATGAATTTTCTACCAGATGCCTGCCATCGGTCATACATACCACACATGGCGCAATGGCAGTAAGAGACAAAACTAAAAGACAGGGGTTGGGGGTTGGGGGGTTTGAAGGCCACGCTAACTAGGAGGTCTGGATTTTAGTGCAGCAATTATCCCTACTTTGTAATAAACAAACAAACAAACTGATATTTAAAAGTTGCAAAAATGTCAGCATATCTTGAAAAGTATTTTTATTACTCAAATAAGTCTTAGCTAGAACTATATGCCTTAGCTAGGATTAAAGGTGGATCATTACAGACATGCCAAAGATTTTTTTCAGTGTAAAATATTTCAAAATACTTAACAGTTGGAAGAAGACTAAATCTCAGTAGTGCCTCTCATATCATCAAATTTCCTATTATTTACATTTTCTGGAAGAAAAATCTTTCATATAGAGAATTATAGCAATACTCTTCTTGCTTTCAAGGCATACTATTTTTTGACTGGGTCAATAAGATAAATCATAAGTACTAGTTCTAGTCAATAATGTCTATGTGAGCAACTGTTCTTAGAAGCAGCTATCAGCATCTTTTATCTCTCTAAAAGTAGCAACTACTCTTATCATAGACCCTTGGGCTTTCAGCTTCACTCGTCATTAACTCAGTACTATAACTCTGAGATGGAGGATGCCAAATGGAAAAATGAAGTTAGACTCCTTAGTAAAATAGCCAATTAAAGAGACATATAAATCAGATAGGTTATGAAAAATTAAAATTTTAAAATAGTTTAATTTCAAGATAACAAGCTATTCCATTTTATAACAATCGAAACCACATATGTCATTATAGCAAGTCTGAGACAGTGAATTCAGCAGAAACTTAAAGCACACTAGTCCTAAAAATAAAAGCAAAATGCCATTTGTGCAAAAGAGAGCTTTCTGTTGCTCATGTCAAACAGAAAGATTAAAATCCATTACTATGGTTGGCTCCGAACTTACATGACCACAGGCTAAAGCACACACGTGCTAAAGACTAGGAAAACACTTAACTTGTGATAAAACAGAAACTGCAAATTTAATGAAATGTTTGTTCTTGAAATCTGGGCCTACAGAATCACTTTATAAGTTTATATATATTGACTTTGGAAATGAAAAGCATAAATAATTTCAAATGAAATGGAAGAACTTTATTTTTTGAGGATATAAATATTATGTGTTCTTTTAGTAAAGCTATGTATTGAACCATTATTTTATAAATAGGAGATTGTTATGCTAGATCTAATCGTCTTATCTGATAAGCCCTGATATTTGTTTATACATCAAAAATTGAGGGCCTACTATGCGCTAGAGTTCAAAGCATATGGTAGGTTCTCTTGATGTCAATGTATGAAAAGAAAAGAAAGAGACATAAAGTCCTTACTTCCTGCTACATTCACAGCCCCTTTCTGAGGAAATCAGTCTCAGGGGGTTGTTTTTATACGATGTTGTTATACGTTCTTCTATTTGCATTAAATTAAGTCAACTCTGGTACTCTTGTCTTACCTATACCGATGCAGAGATTGGTATCAGAGACAAACACAAAGATGAGTATATTAAATGCTAAGAGGCCACCACTTCTTGGTGGACTTAGCTGGAGACACATAGCATCTATTTCAGAAATGCTTCTACTGTATGGTTATCCAGTAATCAGAAAGGTAAAAATTTGAGGGGAAAAATGAAAAAACAAACAAACAAAACATTTGCAAATCAAAGAAACAGGTAATAAATATTAGGTATACTCTAAAAATGTAGCTAATTGAAATTCAGATAGTATCTCAAGCAATAATGTTCTATGATTATTCTGTTCTCCATGAGCCTGCTGTATGGGATGCACAATGATAACCTGTCTATGTGGACAGCTTCCTCTGTTTCCTCACTTCTCTTCGCTCCTGAAATAAACCCTCATCACTAAAAGGTTTTAGAAAAGAGCTGGTACAGGTTAAGCTTATTAGACGTGGATATTAGAAGTGGATCAATAGCTTCTAAAATCTGATAGGCATAATATCTGAAATTGGGGAAATGATTTATTCTCAAAATAGTGGGAAATACAGATGAAGTGACAGTCAAGAGAAAGGTCCAAAGAGATGTGAGATGGTTTTGGGTCTTTCTAGGGGAAAAATAAAGGTGTAAGCAAATAATAAACCAAGGGAGGCCTCTAAGCATCCAAGGAAGACTCCTGCCAGAGAGCAGGCGCCAGGGAACGTTGGATTGAAAAACAAACTGAAGCAATCTTCACACACACACACAGACACACACACACTTACAGAGAGCTGAATATTTTCTTCCTTACCAATGTTTTTAAAAAGAAAGGGAGTCTATTTTACTATTTTTTATAATAGAATATTACAAAAAGCTTGATAGCCGTGATGTCATACCTGGTAATATTTCAGCTGCTCATTTAGCTCTTCCAGATGCTTATCATACTCAGTAATGAGAGGTGCTAAAAAGCTAAAGAAAAAAATACAAAAAAATAAGGCAACATTCTGTTCAGTCTGGTTCAGTAAATATGTAACTTATGAAATAAATTGTACATTAAAACTTTGACTATTTTTATTATAATTTTACCAGTAGCAATCAATACTTTGCCTTTTTCCTAAACCAGGGGTTCTTAACCTTAGCTCAATGAATATTTTGTGCTGAATAATTATTTGTTGGGGAGTGGGTTCGTCCACTGCGGGCTGTTTAGCGGCATCCCTGGTCTCTACCCAAGAGATGCCAGCAGCACCCTCACCTTCCACAGTTGTGAAAAGCAAGAGTGTTTCCAAACTTTGACACATATCCGGGGAGGGGAGGGAGACGAAAGCATCCCAGATGAGAGCCCCTCTTATAGACTATAATACGGGCTACTTTTTCTTTTCAATTCAATAACAGATCATTCAAACCTAATTACTGTATAGCAGACCACAGAATAAACATTCCTAACCCTAAAGGCATTATTTCCACAATAATTAAGTATAATTAAGAAAATAATATTTTTCTAGGAACTCAACCTTACCTTTGGTCAACTAGTGAGTTTCCTAATACGTCATCTCCCTCTCCTTTGAAGGCTGCTTTCTGTGAGAGAGAATACTTACTCTTAAAATGTTTTCTTAGATCATTCTAGCCAAAAATTGACAGTAGTTTAAAATTAAATACAAATAAAATTTTTATAACCTTAGAAAAAGCTATTAATGCAATGGAAAAGAAGAGAAAAAAATAATCTCATTTGACTTTAAGAATGTATTTGGTAATTTTTAACACCCATACATAATAAAAACTCTTGGCATACTAAAGATGGGAAGAGCTTTCTCAAACTGTTTTAAAAAATTTCTACTGGAAACCTGCTTCAGTGGGTGTTGTTCATGATGAAACGTCAGAAACACGGCATCACACTCGTTATCACAAGGCTGTTTCGTCATCATTGCCAAAATTCAACCTGGACCAGAGGCTCCAGGCAATGCTGCCG
>PVJD01009633.1:0-60753 GCA_004026545.1 Mormoops blainvillei
GCTCAGGATGTCTTCTGTGCCCATGTTTCCTTTCTGTCTCTGAATCTCTCATGCAAACGGGGTCTCTGACTCTCTGTGCATGTGGGGTTCCCATACACACTATGAATGCACTAAATTTGGTTATTTTCTCTTGCTAATCTGTCTCATGTCTACTCGATTATTAGACCAGACAAAAAGACTTTGAGAGTAAAGTTCCTCCTCCCCCACACGTCCATGTCCTTCCTCCGGTCTGATGGTCTGTCCTCCTCACTTTCTAAGACCCTGCCCCAGTGACGCTGTGATTCCTAGGCTTTTTGCTGTTTTACAGAGAACTGCAAATATCTCTCTCACCATCTCTGTGCTATCTTACAGCAGTGGGCCGTAAGTATGGGGATGTGTCCTGAGAAATACATCACTGGGCTATTTATCCTTGTGCAAACATCATTGAGTGCACCTACACCAACCTAGATGGCGCAACTGTAACTGTATGGGCTACACTTTCTACAAATGACTGGAAGCCCAGAAGGTTGGTTTTCACCAGCATCAGAACAAACATGTGAGGAATTGTAGTGGAAACCCTGACAGAGGGTTATTCTTTTTGCAATGTAAGTGCCTGACTTAAGCTTTGACTGCTGAGGCATCCACTTCAAAGACAGCTATCTCCAATAAACACATGGCCGGCCCAAGACCAGATAAAGACCCAGGCCGCCTCCCCCACTGAGACCCCTTTGTTTTAGAGATCTTGGCTGATTTGATAACTTACTCTTTGGACCACTTTTTCTGCCCCCTCTTCACTTTAAATTCCTACTCCTATGTTTTAAATTCACCAATAAAGAGTGAGCCTGAAGAACCCTAAGCCCCCTGACTTCGACCCCAATAAAAGCAGAACCCTAAGCCAACTCTCTCTCCCCTCCACCTCTCTGTGTGCCCACTGGTGTGCCTTGTACCCTCCAGGGCCTGTAATAAACTTTTTTTTTTTCCTTCAAAGTTTCTAATCGTTATTGCTGAAGGGCATCTTGCAATCATAATGAAAGAATCACAGTGTCCGTCAGTCCTGACATTGGTTTAGAAAGAGGAGGTGTCTGTGGGAAGCTCATCAGAGCCCAGGTGTGTGCCCCCAGATATTTCTGAGCCAGTAGCATTACTATGGATAGACTGAGACCAGCACAAAACAGTAATGCTTGGCACTATGATGTTACCATGGCTACCATGTCAGTAGATGATAGGAATTTTTCAGCTCCATTATAATCTTTTGAGACCACTAACATATATGTGGTCTGTCGTTGACCAAAACATCATTTATGTGGCACATAACTGCATTATACTTTTTTATATCCTTTTATTACACTAAAAACTGTTTGAGGGCAAGGACCATGTCTAACTTATCTTACAACCTCCAACATAGCTCTGTACATGGGGTACACGGTAGGTCCTTACATGTTCAATGAGTTGATGCTTGTAGCATTTATTGAGCACATGCTAGATGCGAGGCAGAGGGCAGTACAGCTTTGCTAGCCTTGGGTTTGAATCCTGACTTTGCCACTTACAAGCTGTGTAATCTTGGGGAAGTTGCTGAAACCCTAAGGCTGTTTCTTCATCTTTTCACTATCGAATCTCCCAACTGATCTGAATCTGTATCCATATACTCCACCTTACCTCCTGTTGAAATGGGGGGACCCCTATTAGGTTTCTTTGACCCCTCTTAATCACTTTACTGAAACTGCTTTTCACAAGGTTACTGAGTCCAGTGGTCATGAGGGTTACCACGGAACTTTCTAAACCAATGTCACGACTGACCGACACTGTGGGTCTTTCATCATGATCGCAAGATGCCCTTCCGTGAGGACAGAGAGCGATGCAGGCCTGGGGTTCTGCTGTTACTGGGGTGGAGGGTGGGGGCCTTGAGGTTCCGCAGGCTCACTCTTTATTGGTGAATTTAAAACATAACGGTGGGAATTTAAAGTGCAGGAGCATTGTACAAATAGCTCTCTTCAAATAAGACTTCATCTTACTTGGTCTCTCAGCAGCTTTTTGACACCACCACTTTCTTGAAACTCTTCCTTCCCGTGACTGGCTGCACCTTCTCCTTTGCTAGTTCATCTCCCTTGCCAGTCACACCCCTAATACTGGCAAACCCCAGGGCTTCTCCTATAGGCCAATTACCTAGCACACAGTAGGAATCCCAGAAATATTCATATAACTGCCTCTCAGCCAAAGGGTTAATGAGAAGTTATAAAGAAGACCCATCTTTATGGCTAAAATTACTCATAGACGTTAATGCTGCTATAGCCCCTGGTTGTGTAGAAAGAGGGTCTGGAAATGAGAAAAAAGAAAGGCACCTAAGATGTAAAGGTGGGTGCCCCAAATGAGGAAGAGGCCAAGCCCTGATGAGTGACTAGGAGAAGGGAAGGCAGAGACACAGAGAAAAGAATCTGCGAATGTTGTAAAAGGAAATAAAGACTGGAATACAGAAAAATAAGGGCTGTTTGGGGGAAATCTGATACACTCTCAAGGGTATAAATGTTCTAAATGCAACAGGGCTGTGTGAGGCATGTAGGATGTTTTAAAGTTTAAACCTCAAGACAAATTTAAAGAGTTATAAATATGAGTTACATGAGGGTTCGAATAAAGAAAATGAAACTGTGAGCGGCTTGGAGGTTACTAGCATGGATAGCTAAACATTTGGAAAATTGACTAACTTCATGATAAGCTAGCAGTCAAAAGTATATCTATGAAGAAGGATTGAATACTTTAAAAATATAGAACAATGCATACATATATGCTCTGGAAATCATGGATATTTGTAATCTAGCAAATAGTTTCAGCAGCTGAGAGTACTAAAAACTACATTATGACCGGCATAAGGTTTTGGAAGTTGGCCAAGAGCCAGTTGGGGTCTCTCCTCCTTGAGCACCAATAGATCTGATTTTTTTCAAGTGTAGTTTCCTACCACCCAGGCTCAGAGAGCAAGTAGTCCCTCTTTAAGTCAAAACACACTAACATGACCGTGTGGCACAGTGAAAAAGTACGTAAGGCCACGTAATGAAATGGATCTGCATTCGAATAACTTACTGACTGAGACTTTGGGCAAAACTGTTTTCTCATCTGTCAAATGTGGACATTTTGGGGGGAAAAGAAAAATGATATAAAAGCACCTGGCACACTGTTTGACAATAATAATCACTCAATTAGTTATAATTATTGTCACTACCCTACCCTTTCAATCCCTGTACACCAGACTCAAGGTGAGGCTTGGTCTTTATTCTCTATGTATATTCTTTTTTTTTTCTTTAAAGTAATCTCACTAAATGTCATGGCTTTAAATAATGCCTGTCTATATGCTATCAAAATCTGTTTGTCCCAAATTTATGTCACCACCCCAAACCTCCGGAACTCTAGGCCTATATATCAAACTGTCTAATCAATACTTCAACCTGGATGTCTTATTGGCAGCTCAACATAACCAAAACTGAGCTCTTGGCCTCTGCCCCGTCCCACCTCCCCCACCAACTAGCATCTCCTGCAGTCCTCCTAATTAATTGAGGAATTACTGGAAACTCCAGTCCTTCCAGTTGATCATCCTTGGGGTCATTCTTGACTCTCTTTTTCCGCCCCCCCCCCCACCCCCCGACACCTCATGTCTAATCTAGCAGCAAGTCCTACTGGCTCTAATTCAAAACAGACCTAGGACTGAGCACTTCCCATAGTCTCTGCTCCACCACCCTGGTGCGGGTGGCCATTACCCCTCGCCTGGACCACTGCAGCAGTCTCCCCACTGGTCTCTCTGTGACTCTTCTACTAGCAACACTGCAGCCACAGCGACTCTGTAAAGGTGTAAGTCATATCATGTCACTCCACTGCTCAAAGCCTTCCCGTGGCTTCCTGTCTTACCCTGAGTGGTGTCCTACAAAGCCCATGCCTTTGTTCTAGCTGAACTGACCCCCTTGCTCTTCCTCCAACACCAGACACACTCTTGTACTTACTGTCCTACCTGCCTGGAACAATTGCCCACTGCCCCCAAAACGGCTTGGCTGGCCCCTTGGGATCATTCAGATCTTCACTCAAATGTCAGTTTTCAGTGAGGTCGTCCCTGAGTCCATAGATTCTTTTGCCTTCTAATATATACACATTTCTACTTCTTGTTTCTCGCTCCCCATGAGGGCAGAGATCATTGCTGTAACTTCAGAACAGTGGAACATAGTCAGAGCTTAATAATCTGCTGAATAAATGACTGCCCAGAGGTTTTAGTCATTTGGGACTTGCCTCACCTAGTCGCGTGAATCGTAGAAGGGGACAGCACACTCAGATGTGGGCCTGGTGGCATGAATGCTTGTGACTGAGGAGTCCATGCTAGCAAGGCACCAGTCCTTTCACAAGGTATTGCCGAGCCTCGGTGAAATCTGAAACCGATACTTGAAGTCCCTGGATCTATTCCAGTCTCTCCACCCCTTGGCCTGGAGCTGAGGGTAAGAAAATGTTCTGAAGCCATACTACAAACTGCAAAGAATAGTGATTCACAGGATAATTATAACTAAGCTAACTATTCCAAGTTACACTTCTTGGCATACATTAAGCCATCTACCCCCAAGTAAAAACTTGTTTCGGTCCTGAATTAACAGTCTGCTAATGGCTTCTGACTATGGTTGCTGTTTTATCCCAAGATAAAGTCCATCAGAAGTAACTGAGCTAATTTTTACCAAGGCAACACCCCAAACCAGCTGTTATACAGTCAAGGATACTTGCCTTTTTTCTTATGTACTGACAAACTAGAAAGAAAGGTTATTATTTCTTTTACATAAAATTTCATCTTGAAAGACCACAAAATTATTTGGCTATTTAAATCTATTATCTTTTACTAGTTTAAGAAAGAATTCTTATACCCAAAGCTTCCAGAGTCTTCAGAATAACAACTTGCTTCTCTATGTAGAAAAACCATACTTCCAAATTTTAAAAATCTGTTCAGAATATTATACATCACTTTAGTATAAAGATGTCATTGGCCCATATAATTAATTCTCCAACTTGTTAATCTAATGGCTCTCTTTAATGGGCCTTAGGTCCAACCCAATATCTTGCTGAAAATGTTAATTTCCTAAAAAAAATAAATTCCGATGCGATTTGCAAGAGTCATTTAAAGTTAAGATTAAAAATTACCCCGAGAGTCTGATTATGCTTCCTCTTGGCATTACTTTAAAAGGAAGAGAAGTTTAGGGACAAGTTTCCTGATGCCAAAGAGGCTGGCTCAGTTTACCGTCCGCTGATTCAGAGCCATGCGTCGTCACCACAAGTAGCTACAGCCATGATTCCAAGGCAGCAAGACAGGCAGTGATTCAATGTAGAGGTTAATATCAGTGCAACAACCAGTTTCAGAGACACACAAATACGAATGATACTATGACTACGCCCATTTTATTAATCAATGGACAGCTAGCAGTTGGCTCATAGTATGTACTCAAGAAGTATTTGCTGAGTAAAGAAATGAATGTACAACCCTATTTGTCAGACTCAGGCATGTGAGCCTCTCCTACCGATAGAAAAGGACTACGCTTTGCTAAAATGAGACTCTCCCAGTGCAGTACGCAGTCCTAGTCGGGGCTTCCAAAAGCAACGTGTGCTGGGAAATCTGAGTCTGCAGCCTAACCTTATGTGTTTCCAGTGCTTCGGAAGCCAATCTGTTTGTTGGATTTGAAGGTACTGGGTTTTAGATACGGACGCAATGTATTAGCTAGCAATTCCTTGGACCGGAAGCGCCTTCAAAGCAGAGAGCATATCCGTGGTTATTACTGTGGTTGAAACCCCGCACGGTCCCTGGCGCATGGTAAAAACTCAACGAACATTTGCTGGATGAATGAGTGGTTGAACTGAGTGCCACCCTGAAGCCAACAAAGTGACATTTCATTCTCCAACACGCTATCGTTATAAGTGCTTCTTAATATTCTACGCTGACTCTACATGATTCCAAATTTAAAATTCCTAATTCTCAGAGCCGAACACTGGCTTATCTAAAACTAATACTGGGCTTTATATATCCAATATATGAAGTTTCGGTTATCGGAACCAAACATCTCACAGAAAAATAGCTTAAAAAGTTAGGGGAAATAGAAAAAAAAAATCTTAAAACTGTCAACACACTGATAAGATGGTAACATACAGGCCAAAATCAAAAGAAAAACTAGAATCCAGAGAGGTATATAACCACAGAAACCACATTGCCCCAGGTGCTTGCCAATCCCAGAAAATGGAACTTTTGGTTCAGTAACCCTCCGGGGAGATAGAGCCCAAAACTCAAAGCTAGAGCGGCAAGGTGAGGAGTCTAATAGGAGACCTTTAATGTGCTAAGCTAATATTCCAAAGGACTAGCCCTCTTGCAAAATTACAGCCAGGGTCCCTAGTCATCCAAGGTACTTTACGGCGTGAAGTGAATTTAAGGTGGAACTGGACTGAGAATGACTACTGTTTCCATGAGGGAATTCCGTCCCAGCATTTCTTGGGAAATTTATGTCTTTTTGAATCTTAAGAAGAATCAGCTGAGAAATCTGGAAACCCACAGAAAATACTATAATATTCCGGTGAGAATAAAGCTTAACAATAAGTATAGAAGCATTACTAGTTTAAGGAATCCACCGATGTCAAGTTGAAAGCAAGAGCAGAAAATTCTGAGACAAAGTAAAAGGTCAAGGTTCACTGGGAGAAGAGCACACAGGGGAGCAGTAATCAAAATCTAATCAGTTTGTTTTGCCTGTAGCTATTGCTATGTTACGTGTGTGTGCTAACACTGAGTCATTCTTGCGAATAAAATAAATATTAATAAGCTCATTGCCACGGTACATTTTACACAAATCCTATATGTGATGGTCCAAGAATATCAAGTTTTACGAGCAAAATAAGTCCTTAAACTAGCAGTTCTGACACATGATTCTATGCAAGACTGCTAAATCTTGCTCAGAGAGGTATATGTTCCATTATTTGAATACTACCCACAAATGTTAGACCAATGTTTTCCTGTGATTATTTGCTGTAGGTATAGCTCTCTATAAATATTTTAACAGAAGAGATGCAAAGAGTAGATGTGAATATTGTCACAAATTTATTGTCTATAATTTGAATCAGCAAAACCAATATCCATTTCAATGGCCAAGCCAAAATCAGAGCAAGTAGACAAAATATTTTCCTTGTTAAAAAAGAAAATGAACTTATATGAAACAGCATGTACCCTAATGGCCCCACCTAAAGATGCTTTTGGATACACTAAACAATTCAACCAATATCCATGCAAAATGGAAACCTTCTTCTATATCTGGAATATTAGTCACAAAACAAAAAGCAATACCATCAGATAGGGCAACTCATGCTTTGTGTACTTAACATTTTACTTTCAGGATAACTTTTTAACCAACCTCAAAAACACCCCTCAAAAACATTCAAATACATGAAGGCTGAATAACATGTTATTAAATAATGAATGGGTTAACAATGAGATCAAGGAAGGAATCAAAAAGTATCTGGAGACAAATGAAAATGAATACACGACAACCCGAAACGGGACATAACAAAGGTAGTCCTGAGAGGGAATGTCACAGCGATACAGGCCTACCTAAAGGAGATAGAAAAATGTCGAATAAACAACCTAACCCTACCTCTAAAAGAACTATAGGAACAACAACAAACAAAGCCCAGGGCAAGCAGAAGGAAGGAAATAATCAAGATCAGCGCAGAACTGAATGACAGAGATTAAAAAAAAACAATTCAAAGGATCAATGAATCCTGGAGCTGATTCTTGGAAAAGATAAACAAAATTAACAAACCAATAACCAGACTGATCAAGGAAAAAAGAGGGAGGACCCAAATAAATAAAATCAGAAATGAAAGAGAAGTAACAACACCCTGGGCAAAATGGATAAATTCCTAGAAACATACAATCTTTCAAAACTGAATGAGGGAGAAGCAGAAAACCTGAATAGACCAATAACAACCAGCGAAACTGAAGCAGCAATAAAAAAACTACCGACACGCCAAAAGCCCTGGAACAGATGGCTTGACAGGCGAATTTTACCAAACATTCAAATTAGAACTAACACATCCTTCTCAAACTATTCCAAAAATTCAAGAAGAGGGAAGACTCCCAAACTCTTTTCATGAGGCCAGTATTATCCTAATCCCAAAACCAGGTAAACACAAGAAAGAAAGAAAATTACAGACCAATATCTCTAATGAACAAAGATGCTAAAATCCTCAACAAAATACTAGCAATCTGGGTCCAGCAATACATTAAAAAGATCATACACCATGAGTAAGTGGGATTTATCCTGGGGATGCAAGGATGGTACAATATTCACAAATCAATAAATGTGATACATCGCATAAAGAAAATGAAAGACAAAAATCACATGATCACATCAATAGATGCAGAAAAAGCATTTGATAATATCCAGTACACTTTTATGATAAAAACACTCAGCAAAGTGGGAACAGGGGGAGTATACCTCAGCATAATGAAGGCCATATATGAAAAACCTACTGCCATCATCATACTCAATGGGTAAAAACTAAAAGCATTTCCCTTAAGATCAGAAACCAAACAATGTTGTCTGCTTTCACAGCTCTTATTCAACGTAGTACTAGAAGTTCTAGTAACAGCAATCAGACAGGAAAGAGAAATAAAGGCATCCTAATTGGAAAGGAAGAAGTAAAACTGTCATTATTTGCATACGACATGATAGTGTATACAGAAAACCCTATTGGCTCCACCAAAAAACTACGTGGCCTAATAAGTGAATTCGGCAAAGTAGTGAGATACAAAGTCAATATTCAGAAACCGATGGCATTTTGTACACCAACAATGAACTATCAGAAAGAGAAACTAAAAAAAAATCCCATTTACTATAGCAACAAAAAAAATAATAAAGTACCTAGGAATAAATTTAACCAAGGAGGAAAAGACCTGCACTCGAAAAACTATAGAACACTGAAGAAAGAAACTGCGGAAAATACAAATAAATGGAAGCACATATCATGCTCCTGAATTGGAATAATTAACATCATTAAAATGTCTGTTCTACCCAAAGCAATAAGAGTCAACACAATTCCTATTAAAATAACAATGGCATATGTCATAGATCTAGAACAAATACTTCAAAAATTTATATGGACCAAAAAAGACCCCAAACAGCCACAGCAATCTTGAGAAAGAAGAGCAAAGTCAGAGGGATCACAATACCTGATATCGAACTATACTACAAGGCCATTGTAACCAAAACAGCCTGGCATTGGCATAAGAACAGACACGTAGATCAATGGAACAGAATAGAGAGCCCAGAGATAAACCCATGTCTCTATGGTCAATTAATATTTGACAAAGGGAGCACCAGCATACAATGGAGCAAAAGTAGCCTCTTTCTGTTAGGAAATTGGACTAGTACATATGAAAAAATGAAACTAGACCACCAACTTACACCATGCACCAGAATAAACTCAAAATGGATAAAAGACTTAAATATAAGTCATGATACTATAAAAGTCCTAGTGGAAAACAAAGGCAGAAAAAATTCAGATATCCCATGTAGCAATATTTTTGCTGATATATCTCTTAGGGCAAGGGAAATAAAGGGAAAAAAAATAAACAAATGGGACTACATCAAATTAAAAAGTTTCTGCACGGCCAAAGAAACCATCATTCAAATGAAAAGGGAACCAACTGTATGGGAGAACATATTTGCCAATATACATCAGACAAGGGTTTAATCTCCTAAATATATAAAGAACTCATATGACTCAACACCAGGAAGACAAACAACCCAATTAAAAAAATAGGCAAATGACCTGAACAGATGCTTCTCCAAGGAGGACATACATAGGAACCAGAGACATATGAAAGGATGCTCAGCATCACTAGCCATCAGAGAGATGCAAATTAAAACCACAATGAGATATCACCTCACACCTATCAGAATGGCTATCTTTAATAAATCAACAAACAAGTGCTGGCGAGGATGTAGAGAAAAGGGAACCCTAGTACACTATTGGTGGGAATGCAGACTGGTGCAGCCACTGTGGAAAACAGTATGGAATTTCCTCAAAAAAATAAAAGTGGAACTGCCTTTTGACCCAGCAATTGAATTGCTGGGAATATACACTAAGAATCCCAAAACACCAATTCAAAAGAAATTATGCACCCCTATGTTCATAGCAGTGCTATATACAACAGCCAAGTGTTGGAAACAGTCTAAGTGCCCATCAATAGATGAATGGATTAAAAAACTACAGTACATTTAAGCAAGGGAATACTACTCAGCAGAAAGAAAGAAGGAATTCCTACCCTTTGCAACAGCATTGACGGAACTGGAGACTATTATGCTAAGTGAAATAAGCCAGTCAGTGAAAAACAAATACCATATGATCTCACTTATAAGAGGAATCTAATGAACAAAATAAACTAACGAGCAAAACAGAACCACAGGCATGGAAACATGGAACAGACTGACAGCTGCCAGAGCCAAGTGGGGAGAGGGGAATGGTGTAAAGAAGGGAAAGAGATTAGTCAAAAATCATGTATGAATGACCCATGGACATGGAAAACAGTGTGGCACTGAATGTGGGAGTAGGGGTGGGCTGGGATGAGAAGGGCAAAAGGGAAAATATTGGGACAACTGTAATAGAATAAACAAGAATTTTAAACACAGGATAATTTTAAATACCAAATATTTCTGATATTATTTTATAATTTAAAAATAATTGTTATTAACAATTATTGTTAATTTTACCTTCTTTTAAATGTTTTATATTATCAAATGTCTACTATGTTAATTCTTTATCTTGATAAATATTTTATAGTTAAGTAAAATGTTAGGGTTGGGGAAGCTCAGTGAAGGGTATATAGAAACTCTACAATTTTTGCAACTTTTCTGTAAATTTAAAATTATTTTAAAATAAAAAGTAAACATTTTAAAAGTCTACTATCAGAAAGAGAACACTTTTACATGTCATTAAAATATATAATCTTGTGACAATATTTTGGTTCACAATAATAATAAACTGCATTTATTTAATATATATTTCTCATATATATATACATATATAAAAATCTCTACAACTTTTAGTACATTCCTAACACACAAAAATTATTCACCATTAATTATTATGGTCACCACTATTATCATTTAAGAACATGTAAATAAAGAAATTTTTAAAATACAGACTAATTTATAATTTTAGGAATTACCAGGAATTCCAATTTCTTGTTCCTGAATCCCAAAGATTACTATCCTTCCGGAATTTGGAAACAGCTGATCACAAACAACTGAGCGAAATAAGCGCGTGTAAATCCTCTCTGGAGTCAAGTGCCTTCCTCTCAGGTCTTAAAATTTTCCAAATACTATGACTAACACACAGTAAAAGACAGTCAGACACACTGGGAGTCTAGACCACGCTAATGAGAACCATGTGGCATGAAAAACAGTCCCACTAAGACTTAATGTCTTGGAACTATCATATACAGACTATAAAACAACTGTTCTTACTTATGTAAAGAAAATAAAAAAACCAAGATGACAGCAGCAAACAGGAAACTATAGAAAGTGACATATCAGATCTGAAAAAAAATAGAACTTCTAGGAAATGAATCCTCATGACTTCATAATTCCATAGTTTTAAGAAGGAGCAATATGAAGAATAATATAAATGCTACAGAGATTTGGGTGTGAAGTATTATGAAAATCTGTGTATCACACCACACTTAAATTTAATTCATTCAATATATTTATTCCCTGTTGATGTAGCTAGTTCCATACTTACACTTAAGTCTTGAAATTAGAAGTGCTTCTTAATAATATTTTCTTCTAATTTCTCAAACTCCTATTAAATGCCTACCGTGAATAAGCATAGTTGGGCATTTGCCCATACATTTTCTTATTTGAAGAAGGAGGAGGAGGAGGAGGAAAAGCTATCAAAGAACTTCATTTTGGGTCTGTCATAGAACTGGACTACTTTGCTATCCATTAACTATGTCTCACTGACATCTCTGTACAGACAGCACCCAGCCCTCCAGTAGTCCAAGTTCAAAATAACAACAGAGGCAGGAAATCTTTGAAAGCTCTGGGGTGTAGAGCAGACAACATCAATTCAATGTCATTCAGTTAAAGTAAATTCAATTTATTAAGTATTTAATGAGTCTGCTGCCTATCAAACACTATGCTGGGTGTGTGGGAAATGACACACTAACTAATATACAGCATCCACCTTCTCATTATGCTTAAAATTTTCAGAGAGGCACAGAAACAACTAAAAATAATACCAATCAGAACTAGATAAATGCTGTACCAAACGTTCTTTAAATCTTAGGCTTTAAATTTCAAGATTAGAGATTGTATGAGATTGGATCCAATGGATAAGCCTGGTATTTAAACTGATTAATTTCCTTTTCTTTCAAGGGGCTACTTTTATTGTTGAATAGACTTTTAAAAAAAAAAGATTTTACTTATTTATTTTTAGAGAGGGGAGGGAGTGAGAGAGGGAGAGAGACATCAATATGTGGTTGCCTCTCACATGCTCCTACTGGGGACCTGGCCCACAACCCAGGCATGTGCCCTAGAGTGGGAATCAAACTGGTGACCCTTTAGTTAGTGGGCTGGCACTCAATCCACTGAGCCACACCAGCCAGGGCTGAATAGACTTTTTATGAAGACAAAAAAAAAAAGACCTTAAGCGGCACTGTCAATGATTGCAAGGAATAGGTAATTTCATCATATTAGCAATTGGTATAAAAATATACCTATTGACAATCAACATTAATTAAGTCAACATTAATACATTGAATGTAGTATTTGGTGTATTTAAATAAAGAAAAGTCTTTCTAATTAAGACCCTGCCCACCTACTGTTGGTCTTTAACAGTATTAATCTTTTAGAATTAAGAAAAAAAAACACATAGTAAGAACACTAATGGAATTATTAAATTAGTCCTGAGAAAGGAGACCAATTTCATCACTTAGTACCGGTTCATTAATCCACATATCCATTGAAAAACATTGCACGGTGTTCTTAAGATTGAAGACATAACATTTCTGTGGAACATTATTAATTCTCAAAAGTATCATTATTGAAAAATTCTTGCTACCTGGAATGTGGGAGACTTTTGTTCTGCTACCTGTATATCCAATGCAAGAATAATTTACAAGTATATCTCAAAACTTGTAGGTACGGAAGGCAATGGAGAATCCTAGAGCTTGTTATGGCTTTGGGGATGTAGTCCTGAGCCAAAGTTCCCTCAGAATTCTTTCTCAGGCATCCTGAAACCATCAAGATATCTGGCATCCCCCCAAGAGTTCAGGTACTCTTATTAAATGAGCACCCTTTTGAGGACTCATCTCATACTTTACCCTGAGAGCAAATGCTGTTGCCCCTGTTTAATGCATGTGGCGGCCTAGGGTCCCAGCGGCCTAACCATTCCCCAGTTCATCACATTTAACTTGCTCCAGGACCCCCTCCTACTTCCATGCCTGAGTCTGGCGTTCCCTCAGAAGGGTGCCCCCGTGCATAGCCGTCATCTCCTGAGCATATTTTAAATAGAGGTTTCCTCTTTCTGTAACACCATCTGTTTTTCATCTTTCTGAAAATTACTTGATTTCCAGCCTTCCAATAATACTCTTTCTTCTTAGAATTTTTAATTATGTTTTTCATTCACTTTTAGAGATCTAAAGGACAAGGGGAGTAGGTATGTGTACTTGGTCAACCATTTTGATCCAGTCTCTCTGGGCCACCGGTCTCCTGCTTTTATCTCTTATTAGTATCCTGCAATTTCTAGACCCACAGATTAGTTTTTATTATTCACTCCGCTGATGACACAAAGGCGCACAGTTCTCAGGCACACATGCTGAAATGGCACGAGGTCATGTTCTCCCTGGGGCTTTGACCAACTGCTGTTGTCTCACTCTCATACTCTTCCTACTTTTCAAATTCTTTCTCCTGGTAGCCTAGTGAATATGAAGTCTCCAGAGGCTGGTCACCCCATAATTAAGGGACAGCATTTGAACTTCTGAATGTGCATGATGGGAAGCAGTAAACTGGAGTAGTTAAAAATGTGAGCTCAAATCCTTGCTCCCTCAGCAAATGACTTAATCTCTGTAATTTTTATTTTCTCCATCTATAAAGTAGCCATATGAATCATCCTAGTACCTTCAGGGTAGCTGTGAAGATTCTTTGTGTAAGTAAATGGTAACAAATGCTTATTAATAAGTTAATAAATGTTAGCTATTATTATTATTATTATTATTGAAATCTAGCCCCTCAACCACAAAGACATAAGATGTAGCTTTTTCATGTGTCTTAGCCTAAACACCGTCAGTCCTTAGTAGAGCCTGGTTAAAGAAAGTTATATTTGGGGACTTCCCATCTGCATGACTGCTATCGATGTCACAGCAGTATAGGAGGTATAAATGCCACTGAGGTTTGAGCTTCTTTATCTGAGCCTCGGACAAAGTCAGGAGGCCATAGAGGTCACAGAATACATAGAGACTGAGAAGTCTAATTGTGGTGATAGAAGAAATTAGGTAATGAAAAAGCAAATCATTCTTTAATTGTGGATCAAAGATGGTAACATATCCCTAAAAAACATGGGTAGGCTGCTACTTGGACTTATGGGTGTCAAGAAACAAGTATGTATTATTTCCTCATCACTTACCTCTAAGTTGCTGGAGTTCCATGTTCAAACTTTCGATGTTGCTCTCATAGAACTCGAGGTTCTCAAGGGTCTCTGACCTTAAGGATTCCTCTTGCTTCTCTTCCAGCATTGAATTTAGCTCTTCTTGAGCCCTGCTATCCATATCCAAGTCCTGTCCCATTTCCTGAATCCTCACCAGCACCAAGGGACACTGGGAAGTTTGGTCCAAAGTCTTTTCCATAGTCTCGGGGGCCTCTTTTTCTGGGGTCTCACAGCTAGGACGGTTACAGGTTAGGAGCTTGGAAGGCACCACATTCATTTTCTGCTGTGCCAAGGGAGGCAGGGGAGCTGGGCGAGAGGGCCGCACTGCCAAGGGTGGGTCAGGTTTCAGGCTCTGGTCCACCAGCAAATGGGGAGAAATGAATGCTGGAGTACAGGGACGGGGTGGTGGTGGCCTTAAGGCCTTTCTCCTCTCAGGCCACCCCTGCTGGGTGACTAGCTTTGAGGAACCTCGAACAATATCCTTCTCGGAGCTAAAGTCCATGATTGAAAAGTGACGCAAACTTTTATCTGGTTCTGTGCCAGCCCCTGACAAGCTCTTTTCAAACTCTATCAGCTGTTGTGTCAACTTAGAATCCAGGTCAATGTTGCCATCTCCCTGTGGAGGGGCCAATGCTTCCACGGTGGGCGCCTTGTCTTGCAGACCAGGCTTCATCTCGGAACAAAAGCAGGAAGCATTTTTGTCTTTGGGAGTGTGGTACTTTTTGGCATACCTTGTCATGCCCTGGAGTTGAGGGCTCAACTGCCCAGGTCTGACCACCCTAGAAGCTGAAAGAGAAGAGCCGCTGTGAAGAGGAGACACTGGCCTCTGAAGGGTTTTTGGTTGGGAGTATGTTTTTCTGGAAGGCAGGCTGGAATAGTCTCTAGTCCTTGCTTCTAGAGGAAACAGGTCGGGGAACTGCTCTGAGCTTGGGTGGTCCCCTCCTGCTCTAGAATAATACTGGTTTTTCTGCAGTTGGGGATGAAAAGGTACATGAGGTTGGGAGGAAACACCATTGACTACCTCTGGAGGGTCCCTCATGAAGGAGTCTTTCACAAAAGGCTGTTCATGGCGTGGGCCCGGGCTTCTCAGGGGGCCCCTGGAGGTGCCCGCATCCCAATGAGAGATTTTGTTTACTTCATATTCAGGGGTCAGATGACCTGGGGGAGAAGCAGATGTTTTGGAAATAATACAGCTGGACTTCTCTGCCTCATATTCGTGAGATTCATGTCCTTTTTCCTCCACTACTAAGGAGTTCTCTGAGCAATCCAAAGACATTTCAGAGTCCCCAGTAAGGCTGGTTTCCTGAGGCAGGTCCACAGTTTCCTCTGCCCTTCTTTCAGGACATAACTTTACAAACCGGTAAGGAAAGATGCCTGTCCTGCCCTTCAGTGATCCTTCTAGCCAGCCATCTTCCAGGGTCCCCAGAATTCGGATCTTATCGCCTACATCAAAATCCAACTCATTTGGCTCCAGGGCTTGGAATTTGTAGAGGGCGATCCCGTAGGTCCCTGGCGGCTCGTCCTCCTCTTCTGGCCCTCTCTCTTCTTCTCCTGTAGGGGTGTCTACTTCACCATTTATAATGCAGTCACCATGTTTTCCAGAACTTACTGACTCATCCACAGTCCTCAGGGGCCCCAAAAGCTCTACGAAACCTTCTGGAAAAATGCCTCTTCGACCCTCTAGTTCCCCTTCAAACCAGCCTGGTTCGGGAACTCCAATAATAGTAATCACATCCCCTTCTCTGAAGTCCAGTTCCTCATCCAGCTGGGCAGAGAGCCCCATGAGCGCCCGGGCCTGGCCCATCGAGTAGTCAGGGATCTGGAGCAGAGCACTCTGTGAGTGCCACTGCCGGCTCTGCGAGGACAGGCAGAGCTCCCGGACACACGAGGAGGGGAAGAAGCCACGGGCACCCCAGCAGCTTCGTCCCTGCAGCCAGCCGGCAGTGGGAGCGCCATCGAGAATCACTAGGTCACCTAAAGAAAGAGAAGTAAACAGAGTGACCCCTGTCATCACCCAGAAGAATATTACCATAACTGATAGTGCAAATCATCATTTTAAACATCTACCAAACACTTTTGACATCTTAGTGAACTTAGACAATTTAATGACAATATACTGGAAATTCCTGTAAACCATTGGTTTTTGAAGTATGGTCCATGAGACCTGGGTTGGGGTAGGAGTCCCCATGATCCTTTCAGAGGGTCTGTAAGGTCAAAATTATCACACTTTATACACTTCAGTCAAAACAATGTACTGTAGCAGATTGGAACTGGATACAAATATGAGAATCTACTTTCTTTTAGTAAACCAAATATTAAAGAGATTTACAAAAGTATAAAGCAATGTTGTGCTTCCGGCCAAGATGCAAGCATAGATAAGATACACTTTGTCTCCTCACACAACCAAAAGAAGGCCAACAACAAATTTTAAAACAAAAAATAACCAGAACTGCCAGAAAATCGAATTGCATGGAAGTCCAATAACCAAGGAATTAAAGAAGGAACATTCATCAAGACAGGTAGGAGGGGTGGAGACAGGCAGCTGGGATAAAGGGGATGTATGGCAAGGTGGCGGCTGGTGGACTGGGCTGTCCCACATCTGCATGCGGATAAACTAGGAGGAACAACTGGGGAGTGAGAGAGACCACACAACACAGGGTTCTAGTGCAAGAAAAGAAAGCTTCAAAACCTCTACTGGTAAAAACCTGTGGGGGTTGCTGCGGTGGGAGAAACTGCCAGTCTCACAGAAGAGTTCGTTTGAGAGACCCACAGGGTCCTAGAATGTACACCAACTCACCCACCTGGAAATTAGCATCAGAAGGGCCCAATTTGCTTGTGGGTAGCAGAGGAAGCGACTGAGAGCTGGCCTAGAGCCAGGCAAGCGGCACTGTTCCCTCTAGGACACCTCCCCCACATACTGCACAATAAGGCAGTGATGTGGTTGCCCCATCCTGGTGAATACCTAAGGGTCCACCCCTCATGACATAATACGCCTCCGAGACAAAAAAAATATGGCCCAAACTAAAGAACAGATCAAAGCTCCAAAAATAGAACTGAGCGATGAAGAGATAGCCAACCTAACAGATGCAGAGTTCAAAACACTGATAATCTGGATGCTCACAGAAATGGTGGAATATGGTTGCAAAATGGAGGAAAAAGTGAAGGTTAGGCCAAGTGAAATAAAGAAAAATATACAGGGAACCAACAGTGAAGGGAAGGAAACCAGGACTCAAATCAATGATTTGGAGCAGAAAGAAGAAATAAACATTCAACCAGAACAGACTGAAGAAACGAGAATTCAAAAAAATGAGGAGAGGCTGAGGAACCTCTAGGACAACTTTAAACATTCGAACATCGGAATCACAAGGGTGCCAAAAGGAGAAGAGGAAGAGCAAGAAACTGAAAACTTTTTTGAAAAAATAATGAAGGAGAACTTCCCCAATCTGGCAAAGGAAATAGATTTTCCAGAAGTCCAGGAAGCTCAGAGGGTCCCAAAGAAGTTGGACCCAAGGAAGCACACACCAAGGCACATCATCATTACATTACCCAAGATTAAAGATAAGCAGAGAATCTTAAA
The DNA here is from genome assembly GCA_004026545.1 of Mormoops blainvillei. Taxonomy (NCBI): domain Eukaryota; kingdom Metazoa; phylum Chordata; class Mammalia; order Chiroptera; family Mormoopidae; genus Mormoops; species Mormoops blainvillei. The sequence goes on from PVJD01009633.1 coordinate 18,251, forward strand.
AGCGGCAAGAGAAAAGGAGACAGTTACCTACAAAGGAGTTCCCATAAGACTATCAGCTGATTTCTCAAAAGGAACCTTGCAGGCAAGAAGGGGCTGGAAAGAAGTATTCAAAATCATGAAAGGCAAGGGTCTATATCCAAGAATATTCTGTCCTGCAAAGTTATCATTGAGAATGGAAGGGCAGATACAGTGTTTCCCAGGCAAGGTAAAGCTAAAGGAGTTCATCATCGCCAAGCCCTTATTAAATGAATGTTAAAGGGACTAATATAAGAAAAAGAAGATGATCAAAACTATGAACAGTAAAATGACAGCAAACTCACAACTATAACAACTGAACCTAAAAAAAATCATCAAAAACAAACTAAGCAAACTGCTAGAACAGGAACAGAATCACAGAAATGGAGATCACATGGAGGGTTATCAGAGGGGAGGGAGAGGGTGGGGGAAAAGGTGCAAAGAGTAGGAAGCATAAGTGGTAGGCACAAAATAGACAGGGGGAGGTTACAAATAGTATAGGAAAGGGAAAAGCCAAAGAACTTATATGTATGACCCATGGGCATGAACTAAGGAGGAGAATGCTGGTGGGGGGCATGGTGCAGGGTGGAGGGGAATAAAGGGGAGAAAAAAATGGGACAAATGTAATAGCATAATTAATAAAATATATCTTTTTTAAAAAGAAGCAAAAAATTAAAAATAAAAATAAATATCCTAACATTAAAGCAATGTTGTGAGACTCAAAAATCATTATTTATAAAACTAGTTATTTTTTATAAAACATGCTATTTATGTTAACATAGCATTGGTTTTAAAAAATGAATTGTTCAATTTTTTTAAATTTCTCAGTTTTTATAGCTAATATGGTAAAATATCAATAGACTCACATAAGTGAGAGCTTTTTAGGGTCTCAAAAACTTTTAAGAATATAAAGGGACCCTGAGATCAAAAAGTTTGAGAAATGTTAACATAATGTTCTCACAATCTGTACCACTGGATTAATTTATAAATGATACAGAATATATTCATGCTCTCCATAGTCCTTTGATAGACGGATCTAATTTCTCACACTAAATTATATTCAACATCACATATGGAACAAAAAAAGAAATCTCCAGAAAAGGGTTTTTCTTGGAGGTACAAGGTATGGGCAGTAAGCTCTTCATTTATTTTCTCCAGCGGCCTTCTTGAACTACATGTATCTTGAAAATACATCATAATAAAATATTAAGAGAATGTTCTAATAATCAAAACTTTTGTTTTTGAAAATAACCAATAGTTCCAATTCTGGTGTTTCAGATTATCTTCATAAAATATAAGCTAAAAAGTTAGCATCTGTCTGACAGTTGAAAAAGTTAAGGTCAAGAAAGAGCAGCCCTGGCTGGTGTGGCTCAGTGGATTGAGTACAGGCCTGTGAACCAAAGGGTCATTGGTTCAACTCCCAGTCAGGGTGCATGCCTGGGTTGTGGGCCAGGTCCCCAGTACGGGGCATGCGAGAGGCAACCACACATTGATGTTTCTCTCCTCTTTCTCCCTCCCTTCCCCTCTGTCTAAAAATAAAATAAAAATAAAATCTTTTTTTTAAAAAGTAAAAAAATAATAATAATAAAGAATTAAATCTAAAAAAAAAAATAGAATAGGGGCAGTGTTTGTTTTCTGGGAAAAAAAAAAGAAATTAAAGTTCAGTTTTAATAGATTTACCCCAGTTAAAAAATTACTCTACAGTTTTTCAATAAATTGTTTCATAACAAATTTTAATGATCTGATTATGAACTATTCATTTTGTAGATTATCAGTTTTAATCTTATTTTAACTTTCCTCTTACCTAACACCTAAGTCAAGTTTACTTTCATGACTAGAGGTCATCAAGGAATGCAATGTAACTGGCCCAAATAAAATAAGACCAGAAGACCAAAGCACCTAGTAAAATAATGAGAGTCATTTTATAGTCAAGCAAACTTACATCACTAATTTTGACACTGGTATTTTTATATACTACACAGAACCTAATGTAAAATTTTTGTACTTAGTGGTAGACACCCAAAACTTTTTCACTGTTTTGATACTGTTTTCTTAGATGTTCCTGAAAAATAGGGTCTTGGTCCTATATTTCTATATTCCTTTAATTTATGATTCAATGTTCATTGGTCAGAGCTTGTGGTCCTGAGAATTACAAGTGAGTCTCCTCCCCCACCCCTGACTAGCTCTCAGGCCATTCCATCAAGACCACAAAGGGAACTCACTGGGGACGTGACTACTATCCACACACAATAGGCCTTTTGGTGAATGAGAAGGATAAAAGCGCGCCATACCTCCCACTCCACTGGCTTTGAAATGAACTAGATTTCTTAAAGCTGTAGAATTACAATCTTCTTGTTTTTACCAGATCTCCATAAAGGCCTTATAATAAGCCTTGTTTTCCTATTTTCATCTGGTGACTATTGTGCTAAATAAGCTTTATTACCTGGTAGACTGTTATTCTATTGGTTATTTCTATAGAATAAAGGTGAATTTTTTTAAATCACCATTTAGATCCTGAAAAGCACTTTAGAGATAATTGCTCAACACCCTTATTCTATTGTCCTGTTACTGAATTTTTTGCACGAGTCTCATTTTTATCTGAAAGAGTCATGCAGCTATACCCCTGGTATCCCAGGTGATTCCTTAGGAATGGAGGCTACCTGGTGGTCATTTCTAGACTTCAGAAACAAGAATATGAGAAACTCCCAGTGTACAGTGACCAAATTTTGAGAACAGGAAAATAGGAAATATGGTGACTCTTAAGTCTGCCTGAGCCTTTCACTCACGCACAGTCAATCCCGGCTGCCAAACTGCTTCTTTCTTCTGGTTGAATTGTTTTATTTGAACGAGAAATGCGAAATGCATTAGGAATAAGATAAGAACAATGCAAATCTCCTTAGAATCTGGATGTAAGTGCTCTGAGTATGAGGTCTCCCACTGAATCCTAATGCCAGGGGACGGACTATGTGCTTTAGGGGGATTAACCACACATTTTACTTAGGTTTACAAATGAGCCATAACGAAACCTTAACCCTGATAGCTCACATTGCAGATCTGACTGATAAATATCATTTATCAATTTGTTTATAAATAAATTGATCTATTTATTTTTTTATTGGTCCCTCTTGTGGGGTGAAGAGGCAGCCTAGAAACATGAACTTATAGGTAAGGGGTAAGCATTCTGTGTTAAGTAGGGCAATAAGTGATATTTCATCACTCCCATTCATTTTTTTTCTCTTCTTTTTCTATCTTTTCCTTGTAATACTCTCATTTTATTGGGGGGGCAGGAGCGGTATTCTTTCTTCCCCCCACCTCTGTTTATTTTTCAGAACTATTAGTGGCCCTGGCTGCATTGATCCTTCTAAGAGATGGCCTTGCTGCTGAGTTTAAATATAACTCCAAATACAGGGAACGGTCTGAATCAATCAGATAGCTTTGGGAAAAGGAGAAAGGGTGACACCTGCTGGAAGAACCACTGGGGTTTCCTTCCAGTTAGACTCTCCCTGGGGAAATGTACATACACACAAAACTTCACCTAATTATTGGGACACATGGTCCCCTGAAGCCCACCTATGAACTACAGGAATCCCAGGTTAAGATAATAGAAACAACTAATGTTTATTAAGTGCTAGCTACCTTGTGCCAGATGTATAAACTCATTTAATCCCCACAACTACCCTGGGGTAGGATATCATTATCCTCATTTTATAGATAAGGATACTGAGATCCAGAGAACCTCAGTATGTAGCCCAAACTCACAGCTATTTACTTGTGGACTTGGATTTAAATTTAAGGATATTGGAATTCTCAACCCCTAAGCTATGATGTCTGCTTTAAATTTTACGTAGATATAATTTTTTATATAATTTTAGAATTAAGGATAATGTAATTTTTTTTAATGAATCCCAGTGACACTTCTGAAATATAAGTAAATAACAATTAACTCAAGGCAGTTATAATAAAAGAAAACCGATCTCAAACATTATCCTACATGCTCTTAAGGGTTCCGAATCTCCTCTTGACATTTATTAAATCACCAAAGTTTTATTCTCACAGAACAGGAAAAGCTTCACCGTTACACTGAAGATACTAAGGAAATATAAAGAAACACCAGGACTAATAATACTAGGGCACGGGCATGTACTACTCATGAGCTGAGACACTGATCTAATGGGAAATTTTCAGTCTACGTAGTAGAAAGGCCATTCCAAGCACTAAACATGAAAGTCGGGAAGCCTAGACTTATAAACCATATGTGGTATAAAACAATACTTACATTTTTTAGTAATTTTATTTCCAACTAGTAAAATTAATACCTGCTAATATGGACCATCATGTACAGAAAACAAGAGGAATTAAAACCATTCCTGTGCCTCATGCTAAACTTCCCAGAAAAAGACAAATTGCATAGGCACACCTAACTTCCCCCTCCCCAAAGGCTCGTGCGTTCCAGCTGGAAGACAGTAGAGCCAAAAGAGAAAAGTGCAAAGGGAAAGAGGGCTGAATAGTCAGTAGTTTCATGGCCACAAAGCCTCAGAGAGGACCAGATAAAACCACTGATAACTAGAACACATCTTTCAACTCTCTTTTCCTCTGTATCCCCCCAGCCTCGTACTTTCTTCCCTTGGGCTCCACTTTTATCTTTAAACTGATTAGGCTTAATTGGTTAAAAGCTAGTCAAGAGCTACAGATTCCAGGACCCCACCCTGACCTTAGTACAGGTGACTCACACCAGGGTCTTCCTGAGAATCTGGGAATCCCCTGAGGTGCATTTTAACTTCAAAGTACGTTCAGAACAGATCAGACTAGTCTTCCTATAGAAGGAGTTCAGCAGAAAATGTCTCTCTTTTTACTACCTCAGACTTGATTGTGTAAGATAGTCTTCCTATAGAAGGAGTTCAGCAGAAAATGTCTCTCTTTTTAATACCTCAGACTTGATTGCGTAAGATGTCATTATGAGGCAAAAAGCTACTTCCACAAGCCACATCCTCAAATTCCTCAAATGTTGTAGACATACTGCATGTTCCCACATAGTACATTCTTTTCTAAATTCTTGTATTATTTAATTGAACTTATTAGGGCGACATTGATTAATAAAGTTATATAGGTTTCCAGTGTACAATTCTATGATACATCATATATTATATTGTGTGCTCACCACCTCAAGTCCACACAGCATGTTCTTATACCACTATTTGCTCCAGGAGCCAGGTGTGGGAAAGGACAAGTCCATGACATCCATGTCTTCTGCACAGCTCTAGGGGAAGCCCTTTCTTCACACCATCTGACTGGCCTGATGTGGTCACAGCCCTCCAATGGAAGGTGAGTAGGGGCAGATAAGGTTCCCTGCTATAACATCTGGATCTATTTCTGCTTGTCTTCCTCCCAACACTGATTAGCGAGGAAGTATAGAGAACACAGGTAGAGTCTCAGTGTAAAGTGAAGTGCAAGAAACTCTCAAAATAGATTTTAAAATTAAGGTCAAAATCCAAAATTCTGCCCTGGCTGGTGTAGCTCAGCTGATTGAGTGCCCTCCTGCAAACCAAAGGGTTGCCGGTTCGATTCCCCAGACAGGGTACTGAGCTGCGGGCAAGGTCTCCAGTGTAGGGTGCTCGAGAGGCAATCACACATTGATGTTTCTTCCCCTCTCTTTCTCCCTCCCTTCCCCTCTCTCTAAAAATAAATAAATAAAATCTTTAAAAACAAAATCCAATATTCCCTTCTTCTCACTGACCAAGGGTTAAGGAGGTTTGAGAGGTTTCTTCCTTTCATATCTCTCTCTCTCTCTCAGACCGCTCTCATATGTGTACAGGGTTTAAGAAATTAAGCCTAGCCCTTTAGTACATTACTCAAAAGAGCAAGTAACAATATTAATAATATATCCAATAAATTCTACCATTTTGATGACTGTTCTCTGAGTCATCACAAAATTGCACTAATCCTTAAGCATCCCTACAGAGCACTCCCAGTGTCTGTGCTTACGCAGAAATGCGTGCACTTCATCAAGTATACTTGTTGAAAGTTTACAATCCATCTTTAGAAGTTCACATGTCTATCGGAGTACAAAAAGTGAGAAATACTTGGAATATCATTGAGACCTGGCTACAACCATTGGTTTTAAGTGTCTCTGATTAAACTGGTTCTGATGAGACATTTAATAACATTATCTACTATAGAGTAGAAAGATGGGGCTAGCAAAACCATATCAGTTATAATTTATGAGAAAAAAGATAAATGTGGTCTGAAGTTTGGCCACAGCATGGGGCAGTGGAGAAAGAACACTGGATTTGTAATCAGGTAATAGAACTTCATATTCTGAGGCCAAAACTTCTCATCTTCAGGTAACATTGTTTGAATTTTATTTTCATCATTTATGAAATGCAGCTAATAGTGCCTACTCTGTTACCTCCCCAGTCTGTGTTGTGGACCAAATGAGAATGTACTTGTGAGAAACTACTGTGGAAATTGTAAAATGCTTCTAAAATATAAGGCATTGTCATTGTCAGCACTATCTTGGTATTGCTGACAACCTTCCAGGGGTTAGATACCTAGAAAAATTCCAAAAAAGATCTAGTTGCCAAAATGGACCGACTCCATCAACCTTATTTTAATGTCTACTCCTGATGATCAACTTACCTCGATGGAGAGAAAGACTGTTGAACTCTTGAGATGAAAATTCACAGATACACACGAACAGCCTCTCTCCCTCTTTTAGGCTGGGAATAGTCACGATTTCCACAAAACTACTGGGGAATTGTCCTGAAAATAAAAGCAAACATTTCCAACACTGAAATTTCCTTTTATGTCTGTGTACCAGGACAAAAACCCTTTTTCTGGGCCCATTTATAGGCCCAATTAAAAACTCCTCAGTGAGAATACAGAGAATGCAGCTCAGTCCCGTAAGCACTGATTGAGCGTCACTCTGTGCAAGTGCACTGCAGAGGGAAAAATGAGTAAGTCTTGGTCCTCTAAGATCTGAAAACCTAGTTCAGACATAAACCAAAAATTCAGTTCTGCCATCCACTGTCACAACATAGGCATATAAATTGCTATGGGGTTTCAAAGAAGGGAGAGAATGGGTCAGAAAGAATCTGAAAAATCTTATGAAAAAGACAGTATCTGAGCCCTTGCTGATGTGGCTCAGTGGGTTGAGCGCTGGTCTGCGAACTAAAAGGTCGCTGGTTCAATTCCAGGTCAGGGCACATGCCTGGGTTGCAGGCCAGGACCCCAGCTCGGGGCATGTGAGAGGCAGCTGATCAATGTTTCTCTTGCACATCGATGTTTCTCTCCCTCTCTTTCTCCCTCCCTTCCTCTCTCTAAAAAAATAAATAAAATCTTTTTAAAAAATTTTTAAAAAAGAATGCCAAAAGAAAAGAATAGCGGTTGAGTCTAAAGATGAGTAGGGTTTTAAGAGACAGAGCCTGTCAGCTGGAAAGCATCAGAATGTTTAATTAATTCCACCTTCTAAATATCTCTGGCATCTGTCTTCCGCTTACCTCCAGACCCACCACCTTGGTCCAGGTTATCAGCATCTCTCACCTAGATTATTGCGTAAACCTCCCATCCCACATCCCTGCCTTTGGTTTTGCTACTTCCCACCATCCTTCAATCTGCAGCTGTGAAGTCTCTCAAAACCTGATTTAAAAAAGTATATATATACACACATATATTTTAAAGATTTTACTTATTTATTTTTAGAGAGTGGGTAAGGGAAAGAGAAGGAAAAAAACATCGATGTGCAAGAGATACATCGATCAGTTGCTCTTGCACGCCCCCCACCAACCGGGGACCTGGCCCGCAACCCAGGTACATGCCCCAGTTGCGAATCAAACAGGTGATCTTTTGGTTTCCAGGCTGGGACTCAGTCCACTGAGCCACATCAGCCAGGCAAAAAATATCTTTTTAGTCATTAATAACTCTTTATTTAAAGGTTTCAATGATTCCAAACACCATTTAAAAATTAAAATGGCAAAGAAGTCCATTCGATAAAAGTATATAAAACCCTCACAGAGTATCATAATTCACAATACAGCTTTTATTCTGACAAAGTTTATCTTACCCTTCATTACAAAGGCACAGAAGTCATGTGAGACCTCAGATATTTAGTCCACTGCGTATTAATGTTGCACTGCTACTATATAACTTATTACAATTATTAAAGCTTATAGCACAGTTTTCCAATGACTCATCAGTAATTATAAACTATTTCTATAAATAATTAGAAGAAATACTGGATTTTAAGAGCAATATAGGTATAACAAGAGGGACCTGAAATTTTCTGCAAGGGCAGTTATATTTCTTGATGGAAGTTAAGGCTTTAACTGTGAAAGTCTACTACCCGCAACAGGCAGAAGGGACCCAGCTTTGCCAAAGAACAAAGTAAAGGAGCAGCTTCTTTCTCTTTGCGTTGGGGGGCGGGGGGCTGGGGTTCAGGTAATTTTATTTTACGTTTTATTAAATTTATTGGGGTGACATTGGTTAATAAAATTATATATAGGTTTCAGGTATATAGTTGTATAACGCATCATCTGTATATTGTTTTTGTATATTGTATTATGTGCTCACCGCCCCAAGTCAAGTCTCCTTCCATCACCATTCACCCTCGCTATACCCTCTTCTACCTCCAAAGAACTTCTAACAAGCTAAAAAAATACTTTTTGTAAGCTGCATATGAAAGCAGTACTGAGATCATTCATAGACACTTCTATCACTCTGTCAGTTTCCAATCTTTCAGAACATGTACTTTACAGGTCAGTAGTTTTGAATTTTGTTGTAGACATCAAGGTGGAGGCCCCTATAGTGCTGCCCACCCCAGGGTCTCCCTGGGTCTCTTCACTGGAGCTGGGTAGCATCTAAAACTCTGATAAAAATCTTAAAGCACTTTAATGGTTTCCCTTTTCCATAACTCCTTACCATGGTATAATCTGTCCTCCACAATCTAACTTCTGCTCATCTTCCGAGAACCATCCTCCTCCTCAGCCACTCACACTTCATGCTGTACGGAACTTTTCTCAGTCCCTCTGGGTTCTCTCTTGCTCCAGGGATTCTGAGCAAGCACTTCTCTCTGCCTATCCTCTTTGCCTTGCTAACTCCTACTCATCATTTCTGTCTCAGCTTAGATATAATTTCTACTGGGATATAATCGATTATCTACCAAATCAGGGTTAAGTGTCAACAAAGTCTGTTCTAAGGAATCTATAACATATATACTCCAACCCAGATTTACATAAATATATGTAAGTTAAGGATTAGATTTAACATAGGGGCATAGTGGAGGCGGGGAGACTTCACCCTTCCTTAAGCTAATTAATGAAAGAAATTTGTGCTAACGTGTATTTTAAAGAACAGAAGAAAGGAAAAGAAGAGGTAGGGGCATAGGGGAAAAGACAGCTTTAATAAATTTAGGTCAACCATGGATCTAGGAAGAAGTGAATAGGATGCATCATGGTTCCTTTAAAAGAATGAAAGAAAGGGTGGGAAATGTTAAAAGAACATAGCCAAAGAAAACAATGTGGAGGAAACCTTATGTTCCACAAATCCGAGATAAAAACTAGCTGTGAAAAGCGAGAGCATATGACAGGGGAGTTCTGCAAATGTAACGCATATTTTCAGATAGAAATAATAATGCTGAATACGAAGGATAAAAACCTGGGAAGGGATGGAAAGAAATGAATAAAAACTAGGTTGCGGGCAGCTGGTATCTAACCATCTCAACCTTTTGAAGGAACTAATCAGGAGAGATGGAATGATAACAGGTATTCTCTCCTTGCTGGTAGAAGTCACAGTAAATATATATGGAAAACATGAAAGGATTCTAAAGTTTTTATTGGTTTGGGTTTCCCTTTTAAGCTTTATTTTTAATATGGAAAGAAGGGAGGGCTTATGGTCCATTTTGTACATGAAGAATTATGAGCTTACCTGTAACATCTTCCTTTTTTCCTAGAAGCCAAAATTCATCCACCACTGCCAACACCTCAATAATATCTCCCACAAAGAGTGGCAGTTCTTCTGATACACTAGGGCAGAAGTCAAAGATGGCTCGAACCACTGAACCGGCCTCCATGTTTTACACCTGGAGAGAAAGGTCAAAAGAAATGGAAAGCATAAAACACTGTAATATAGACCTATATCTTGAGAATTATAAAGCTTAAGATATAAGGATACAATAAAGTCAAAGCTAGCAAGTAAAACATTTATGCTTAAAAATATCAAAGTAGGCCCTGGCTGGTGTTGCTCAGTGGGTTGGAGCATCATCCCATAAACCAAAAGGTTGCTGATTCGATCCCTGGTCAGGGCACATACACAGGTGGCAAGTTCAATCCCCAGCTGGGAAGTGTACAATAGGCAGCCAATCAGTGTTTCTCTCTAAAATCGATGTTTCTCTCTCTCTCTCTTCCTACCTCTCTCTCTAAACACAATAAAAAAAAATGTCCTCAGGTAAGGATAAAAAAAAAACAAAATAGTCTCATTTATTTCTTTTAAATGATAATTTCCCCATACATTTTTCATTTGATTCTCAAAGTCATTCTGGAATTGGAAAAAAAGAAAAGTGATATACCTGTCAGTAACAGAAAAGGTACAAGTTGGGAAATTTAGACTTTTCAATATGCCTAAAGAGGGCCATAAGGAAATTAACATTTTTCAAGCCCAGGCAACAGGGTATTTTAAAAATACAGTATTTAAACTGGTGTGTGCAGCCCATGGACATGGACTAAGAGGTGTGGGGGTGATGAAACGGGATGCAGGGAGGAGGGGATACAGGGGGGAAAAATGGGACAACTATAATGGCATATTCAATAAAATATACTAAAAAAATACAGTATTTTAAATGTAGGGATTTTAAATATGGCATTTCATTTCTTCCCCATAACCATCTTAAAAATTAGTATACTGAGGTTCAGCAAGCTAGAAAACTTAACTTGTCCAAGCTCACAGAGTTAGCTCACAGCAGCAGGGCCAAGATTCAGACTGAGGGCATTCTGGTTCCTTCCTACTGAGATTGCGTCTGCAAGAAAAACTTTAACGAGACTTAAAGAACGGCAGCAGGACCACACCTCAGTGGCTGAGATTTCAAACATACTGAAAAAGGAAAAATTCTTAAAAAGAACAAAAACAGGCTATGAAGATGGTGCCTCCAGACAAGATTTTATACACTACACCAGCTCAAGAATGTGTTTTCTTCTTTTCTTTTTAAGATTTTATTTCTTTATTTTTAAAGAGAGGGGAAAGGAGAGAGGAGAGGGAGAGAAACTTCAATGTGCCTCCCACATGCCTGCTACTGGGGACATGGCCCGCAACCCAGGCATGTGCCCTGGTGGGGAATCACACAGGTGACCCTTTGGTTTGCAGGCCAGCATTCAACCCACTGAGCCACACCATCCAGGGCTTCAAGAATGTGTTTTCAGTTTAAGGACATCTATGGCCCAAACCGGCATAGTATCCTTGTATTCTTACAGTGTCTGTGCTATAACAAGGTGATGTGTCCATTACTTTGACCTTTGTGGCCAGGGGGCCTAGTATATATTTAAGCAATTGAAATGGGAGAAATAAATAGAGGGCATCTGCCCACCTGTAAACAGTCAGCCATGATTAGCTGCATTTCTCCTTATGTCTTCTATAAGGAGTGGCCGAGGGTCCAGGCCCCAAGTCTATTTTTCTTTCTTTCTTCATTTTTTAAATTTATTTATCGAGTATTTATTTGGTGTTGGTAGAGATGAGGATTCTAACTTGCATCTCATATATAGCTATAATCACATCAAAAAGCACTAAGTATCTAATTACAAAAAAAAAAGAGAGACAATTATAGCTCTATTAAGTTTATACTCTAAAAAAATAATGATATGGACAAACATATCAGGCATATGATAAATAGTTCAGTATATTAATGCAGAGTATCAATAAGATTTTAATGAATCTTGCACAACATATTTTGCAAACAATTAAACATTACATATTTAATTTGTACTGCTCAGTAAAAACTTACGTCTTTGTGTTACTAGAATTTTTTTCTATAATGAGGCGACTTGAGTCTACAGTGGAAAAGTGAAATGGCTAGTAACATTTCCCACTTCCTCTGCCCTCTCCTACCACATATTTAAATATTTAAGAAAATCTAACTATAATCACACATGAAAGAGGCTGCATAACGTGAAGGCGAAGTATGAGACTCTGAGGCCAACGAGGCCAATGTTCAAACCCCAGCTCCACAGCTTACTAGCTATTTCGCCTTGGACGTATTCCTTAAATAAACTCTCTGGGCTTTAGTTTCCTTGTTCAGAAACATGGAGGTAGTCTTACTGTCATAACAAACATTAAGAGGATAATGATAATGATAAAATAATTATAATCATGCCTAATATTTAATGAGCACTTACTATGTGCCATGCATTGTACAATACACTTCCTTCACTGCGTCTTCACAATAACCCTATCATGTATTATTGGCTCCCATTTTACATGTGAGGGTGCAGGCTCCGAGAGGTGATGTCATCTGTCAAAGGTCACACAGTAAGTCAGAGATGAAAGTGGGAAACCAGATCTGTCTGTCTCCAAAGCCTAAGGCAGGGCTGGTACAGTAGGTGCTCCACAGATTTTAGCAATTGTTACCAAACGTCATTTCCATAATCAGCGACAACCTCAAATCTGTGTCACTGATATGGCAACACTAAAGAATGTGCTATTTCAAGTGTAAATACCACAGGATTTACCATTTCAACATGTCCAAACTTGGTTAACTTTGGACCATGTTTAAAAATAGACACACTTGTGTATCTCTCTGCCTTCTTCAAAAGAAGACACCGCACATGACCTGTTCTTTGGCTGATGGATGCAAGTTCATTATGAAAACCACACATTACTGTACTGTGTTGTAACATATAATATCAGTACTGTTTAGCTTCTAGATCTTTCTCTTTTGATGTCGGCCTTCCGTCTGCTATCAGTTTATCCCCTCTGTCAATTTTTCCAACCTCTTCCTAGATTGTTGTTTATAATCTACTGGGGAAGGGGGGGTGGGGGACACACATACATTGCCAAAATTACTAAACTTTCCCAGATAAACAAAAAGTAAACAAGTCCCAAATGGGAGGTAAACCAACTCTTCTGTGGTAAAATACATGTGTTAGTGCTAGAGTTTTTCAACAGTTATTTTTCATGTGCTCTGAGGCCCTGTTCTCAGTTTCTGGCCGTCTTCCAAAGGGCTGAAGTTGCCAGATGTCAGATTTCCACATAAGGGTGGTGTCATAAATTTTTTTTTCTAAAACAAACAGTATTTTGCAAATCTCTTAGCCATCAATACGTTATTAAAACAACAACTCAAGATTGGGTTAAGGTAGATATTATTTTCCTTCTATTACATTCTCTCAAATTCCATCTCACTATCAGAGTAAATATATTCCTCATTATTTAAAATATTCAATACCAAGTAAAGCATTAGTGTAAGCCCTTTAGGATGACTTAGAGAGCTACCCTGTCACACGGAGGAGTAACCTTTGCCATCTGAAAGAGTTAAAGCTTCTCCCTTAGAACTTCTTTGCTCTACCAGAAAATGACTCAGAAGCAGAGGAGAGTCTGGCTCCACAAATACGTTTACTGACTGGCCTCCCACCCTATTGGAATGAGTGTGTAATCGCCGGGGCATACACGCCCTGGAAAGGCGCTGAAGCCAAAGCCCGGCTAAGTTATAGGACTCATGCATGCAACCCGAAAGGAGACCTTCATGTCCTCCGTTTTACATGAAATATCATGAATTTCACCTCAGTCTTCTCTAGTCACAGAATACACTATGAAAAGCCACTATAATTGTTTCTTTCTGGCTCATTTTAGAAGCCTGAACATACATTTTGAAACAACCATAAAGAGCTTATATAAGCTATTCCACCAACTCCAGATGGAAGTCAAAAGAACTACAGAGGAAACCAGAACACAGATGCTCTGGAGAGACAGCAGAAGAAATGACTGTTCACATGGCATGGTGACAGGGACATCAGAAATCCACTGTGAAAACACCTTCTCACGCTGGTGCATGCCTGCATTTCCACGTTTGCAGTCATTCTGCATTGGAGATATAACATCCTGAATTCTTCAAACCCTTGTAGAATGTAAAACTCTATAGGGAAAGAGGCTGTTGTCTCTTTTGTTCACTGGTCTAAAGCAGTGTTTGGTACATACAAGCCTCAAATATTTGGGGAGCAAATAGTTTATTCAACTTTAGGAAAACATGTGAAACTGTTCTTATCAAAATCTTAACATCCTCTTATCTAAAACTAAATCATCTCTTCTCCACAAATAATTTTACCTTCCAGCTTGCATAACATTGTCATATAAATCTTCCAGATCAACCATTAAAATCTTAGACTTCTTCACTTCCTCCTCTGCAACCCACAGACAGTACACTAATGCCAACTGCTACCATTTGAGAACCCATCAGGTTCGACACTGAGCTGGGAGCTTGTATCAGCGCAGCACGGCAAGACAGAGACCAGGGCACTAGAGCCAGGGCGCACGGGCTCAAATCCTAGCGCCACCACTAAGCAATACACTGAACTCCAGCGAACAGCTAAGCCAGAACCAGAACTCTGGTCTGTCTGACTCCAGTGCCCATGTTCTTTTTGCTATAAATATTGGCTTCCCTTAAATCTCACTGATTCCTCCTTCGAAATCTTCTCAACTTTCATTTTCCTCTCTCTGGTTCTCCAACATTTTACTATGAAAAGTTTCAAACAGCGAAGTTAAAAAGATTTTACAGCCGCCTCCTAGATTCTACCATTAATATCTTACTGAGGTCACTTTATCACTTGCTATCTATCTCTTTATCCATTTATCAATCTGTGTTATTTTTTATGCATTTCAAACATTTTTAATTTTATTCTTGATGCAATTAAAAATAAATCACAGACAATTCTCCCAGTACTTCAGCATATCTATCTTAACCAGAGTTTATTATTTGTTTATAGAGGGGGTTTTTTGGAAAGTACCATTTTCCTCTCTTCTTGGCCAAAGATATAATTCTTTTCTCCCCAATAATCTGTCAGTGAACCTGGTTAATCTTTTAAACTGCTGACGTTTACTCAGTTGCTTAAGAATTTGCAAGGTCTGCCTATTTTCACATATTCAACAAATATTCAACAAGTCAAATGCAGTCAAATTCCCATGCAAGCTAAAAATTTGTCTCTACTGGGTAGGCTAATCATCTGATGGCCCTTTAACTCAGGATTCTTTAAATATTTATTCTCTTATCCTGTTTGTGGCTGACAAGGCATGGAGACTCTCTCCTATTGTCCTAAGCAACTGGACTCCCATCCCAAAGTATCATATCTACTCCACATAGGAAAAAATAAAACCCCGCAGATAACCTGACCACTGACCGCCAATCTTAGAAGGAGATTCTCAGGCTTATCTTAGAGAGAGACTGGCTTGAGGAAGGCTATAAACCACACTCTGTCTTAGGGGGGCAAAAACAGACTAGTACATCAAAGGCTGGGCCAATCTCGCCAAGAACGCTTTTTAATCCAGCTTCTCTAAACTTGTCTGGCCCAGTACACTTGTTTGAGGTCAAACTTCACATTTTTTTAATCATGTCTCACTCCACTTTTAAAGAGTCCTTAGTGCAGTCCTATCCAAAAAAAAGACAAATACTGTATAATATCACTAACAGGAGGTATCAAGGCTCGACAAGCTCATAGAAACAAAAAGCAGAGCGGTGGCTACCGGGGGTAAGGGAGGGGCGATCGGTATAGTTCCAGTTTGAGACGATGAAACAAGTTCTGAAGACGGATGGTGGTGGTGGCTGCACAAAACGGTGAGTATGCTTAATGCCACAAAAGTGGACCCTTAAAATGGTAAAATGGTAAATTCTATGTTTTATACGAGTATCTATTTACCGCAATAAAAGGATTTTTTTTTCCATGAAAGGCGCAAGAGTGTGAAAGAAGACCCAGGTAACTGCAGCAATTTTTAATAAGCATCATATCTACAAGTCTGGAGATGCTTTACCAAAAAAATCTCCTGAGATCACAAAGTATAAACATTTATCCTAATAGACACTGATATCGAACAACATGACAAGTAATTTCCAATGCAGCCTTTTGAGAAAAGATCTGAACCCGGGCCAGGCTGAGGACACTAATGATAAGCATGTGCTGTGTCTCCCACTTCCCTTCCCAGGTCTGTCCTCCAGCCTCCACCCTGCCTGCTCTGTGCTTCCTGAGGCCGGCTGTAAGAGCTGTATCCAGGCACTCCCTTGCCTCTGGCTTCCATTTGGGTTCAGCCAATGGGTGATACCAGCAGGTGGTCTAAAGGTAGACAGGGGTGAAGTTGGGGTTTTTCGTCCCCTGGCCCCCTCGCTGCTGGGCTGTGACTTGCAACACTGCTCTACAAACCCCACAGCTCCCTCAGAAGGCCCCTGCAAAACAGCTCCTTCTCTCGAGTCAGGTAACGGTTCCCTGCCCTTCTGGTCTGGGGTGACTCTCCTGCTAGCTAGTGCAATTCTTCGTTATTTTCCCTAAACCTGCCCATTCCATTTTAAGTAGGACCACCTCAAATTAACTAATTTTGATATGCCTTCTACATTCTGCTGGGCCCCTGATGGATACATGCCCGAAAAGATTTTTAGGATTTATGAGAACTGTGCATTAAAAAAAATGAGAATATAGGAAACTACAGAATTAGTTTCCTAAATCTACCATCTTGAATCCAGGGGAGAGATAAGAGCTACAGATATAAATTTTGAAGGCTTTAAAAAACATGTAGAAACATATTGAAACCTGGGTTCCCGAACCCCCCACCCCACCCTCCAAAAAGTTAGCCCCAATTTGTTGAATTTGGTGCAAAGGACCCAGACTCAAAATTCTTACTTTGAAATGCTGAGCAACCTATTTTACTATTAGGAAAGTAGGACACAATGTGCAAGAGTTTTGCAAATTTACTATACCCTTTCAAAAAGCAATAATGATACCTTCTGCATTCTTCCTAATGTCACTCAATTTGTAGCACAAGTGTAAATTCTAGACTCCCAGGAGGACATATCTGAAGGGGTTTCCCTAACCGAAAGATGACAGACTGCACTTTCTCCTTTCTTGTTTTTTTCTACAGAAGGGGTGCAGGAGCACACAGGAACATCCCTGCCTGCCCGAGGAGAGCAGGGGAGGAGGGTGTCCTCTGGGGGGGGGACTCTGCAGTATAGGTTCCTTCAGAGGAATATGCTTCTTGAGCATCTGGAAATTTCCTTATGTCTTGGAACTGAAATCTCCAGAAAACAATATCTTTTGGGAATGGGAATCCATTTTTAAAATGTCAAGGCCTAGCAATAAGAATATTTAAGCCCAAAAGCAACAGCATAGTTTTCCTATTCGTGACGAAACAGAACTACAAAGAATAGTCTCTTTCCTTTGTGTGAAAGGATAAGAGGTGTCAGAAAACGAAGTCTAAATCTGTTTCAGGAAGGAAATGAGAAAAGCTAGGGAAACAGCATTTCCTCCTCTGGTTTATGTCACTGTAGCTCATTTTGGACAGAAGGTCAGCAGTCACTAGCGACGGGGTGGAGGAAAAGTAGAGCCCACCTTGGTTGTGCCCCCCACCCACCCCAGAGGCTGAGGAGCATGGCCTGGGCCCAGGTGTCCTCCATCAGCCTCTTTCGGCCACTCATGCTCTCCTGATGACAGCAGCATTGACTCACACATGCACTTAGGTGACAGGTTATGGAATGTAGGACCGTCAGAGAAAAATGACAGGCCTGTTCTGATTTAGGTCGGGTGATCAGAGGAACAAGAAAAGAAAAGGAAAGGAATCTGCTATTATAAACTGTGTCAGGACTTGCATTAGATTTTGCTTCTTCCAAACATCCCAAGTTGGAAGGCAGTAACTTCAGCAGAGGGAACAAGATAAACATCACAGTTTCTGCCATTCATGAAGGGCCCTTCAGTCCTTTTCAGGGTTTAAACTACACAATTCTTATCTAAAACATTCAAATACATATATATTTAAGTGAAGGAAGTTTCAGGATTCTACCTTCATCTACCATCCTCACATTAGGCTGATGTTTTTAAGCTACTTTTTGCTTATAAATCTCTACATCAATTTTGGCTTTTTTGACAAAACTACACTGGTGTAGGAAAGTCCGAAGACTAAGTTCCCAAGACCTACCAAATTTTAAGAAATTTACATTAAAAAAACATTTTCAAATAAGTCAACCTAAGAGTTCTGTAACTACCCTCTCAAATTCACATTTCTTATGCACGAATCTCAATTATGGGAGGAAATTTAAGAATCACTGACTCAGCCCTGGCTGGTGTGGCTCAAAAGATTAAGCATAGGCCTGCAAACCAAAGAGCTGCTGGTTCGATTCCCAGTCAGGGCACAAGCCTGGGTTGTGGGCCAGGTCCCCAGTAGGGGACATGCGAGAGGCAACCACACATCAATGTTTCTCTCCCTCTCTTTCTCCCTCCCTTTCTCCCTCCCTTTCCCTCTGTCTAAAAATAAATAAATAAATTAAAAAAAAAAAAAGAATCACTGACTCATTAGTAAATATATAGGACATGTCTAAGTTAAGTAGCTTAGTGACACATTAAAATTAACAGCTCCCCTCTGTTGTGTATGTAATAAATACCCAGATAATACATACAACAGCAGTTGCAGAAATGCAGATTAAGGTGAAACTCTAAAATGAAACTGTAGGGTTAGGCTGTATATAGCAAGAAGCATAACAAACATGTGAAAACAGGCAGTGTTTAGGATGGTTTCCAGGAAAGGCCAAAAACATTTATTAACCCAGTGTTCCAAGCTATGAAGATAAATGTTACAGAGAGCAGCGAGATAGACATCTTGTTTCTTTTCCTTATCTGTTTGAAGTACAGCCTAGTCTTTCTGCTGCAGAAGATTTAAAAGGACATGAGGAGTTGCTCTCCCCTTTGGCCTATCTTACAGTACTAAAGTATTCTTGGTATTTCAGAAGGATCAGGAAAGGAATTCAGAAAACTGAAGATTCGGAGGACGAAAAATAGGGAGGAGGGAAAAATAGCTGCAACTGGAGTTTAAAATAACTTCATTCTCAGGGTGGGCGATTTCGATTCTTTTAAGGAGCACCAACTCCCAAGTACCATGGAAAACAGGGACGACGGCTTTTACAAACAAATGATATACACTGAAACTTGCCGCTTATAGAAACTACGAAAGAACTTGGAAGGAAAATGTATATACAGACTCTTTCAGTTTCTATTCAAATGAACCAGAAAGCTATGCTAAGACACAGCAAACCCAATGAATTGTGGATTCCTTAGATAGTGTCATGAGGATTTAATGTCCTAAATCAGGATGTTCATCTCTAAAATTCAACAATAGAAAGGATCACCTGATGTAAAAGATATCGCTGACAGAAGATGAGGAATGACAGTATAATGTAAAGAAAATAATATATCTATATGGATGTCAGATATAGGCCTACTCAAATTTTCCATTTCTTCTGGTCTTGGTTTTGATAAGTTGCATTTTTCAAGAAATTTGTACATTTAATCAAAGCTTAAATTTGCTGGCTTAATGTTGTTCACAATATTCCTTTATTAATCCCTTTCAAATGTGTATAACCTATAATACTATTGGAAATTTGTGTTTTCTCTTCTTTTGTCTTAATCTTGCTAGGGGGTTATCAATTTTGTTAATCATTTCCAAGAACTAACTTTTAGTTGTCTGAAATGTCTATTGTCTGTCTGTTTTCCATTTCACTGATTTCTTCTTCTATTATTTTTCTTATTTCTTCTTTCAATGTTAGGTTTAACTTGTTTTTCTTTTTTTCATTCCTGGGACTATTTATATAACAGACTTTTAAACTCTTCTTCTTTTCTGATATAAGAATCTGAAGTTATGAATTTCCCTCTAAACACTGCTCTAGCTGCATCCCACAGATTCTAATGTAGTACCCTCTCCTTCATTGAACAAAAATATTTTCTAATTTTCCACATGATTTCTTCTTTTAACTCTGGGTTATTTAGAAATGTGTTATTTACTCGGCAAATATTCCAAATATCCAGAGATCTTTCTGTCATTAATTTCCAGTTTAATTCTGCTGTGGTCAGAAAATTTATCTTGTATTATTTTAATTTTCTATTGCACTGTTTATGCTCTTAGTGAGTGCTTTATGTGCACTTGAAAAGAATGTATATTGTGTGGTTGTTAAGAATAATGTTTTATAATTATCAGTTAGGTTAAGGTGACTGACGGTATCATACAGATCATATATATCCTTGCTGATTTTTAAATGTATATCAGTACTAAGAAAGAGGTGTTGAACGCTGGCTGGTGTGGTTCAGTGGATTGAGCACTAGCCTGGGAACCAAAAGGTCACTGGTTCAGTTCCCAGCCAGGGCACATGCCTGGGTTGTAGGCCAGGTCCCAGGGTGGGGACATGAGAGAGGCAACCAATCTATGTTTCTCTCCCTTTCTCCCTTCCTTCTCCTCTCTCTAAAAATATATAAAATCTCAGAAAAGAAAGCAGTATTGAATCTCTAACTCATATAGAGATTTGTTTGTTTTTGTCTTTAATTCCGTCAGTTTTTGCTTCATGTATTTTGAAACTGTGTTATTAGGTTAAATGCACATTTAGAATTTTTAAAAATTAGATAATTTTGTAAATTTATTTTTTAGAAAGAGGGGACGGGATAAGGGGAGAGAAACATCCATGTGCAAGAGAAACATCGATCAGCTGCCTCTTTCATGCCCCCGACAGGGGACCTGGCCTGCAACCCAGGCATGTGCCCTGGCCAGGAATTGAACGAGCGACCTTTCTGTTTGCAGGGGGCACTCAACCCACTGAGCCACATCAGCCAGAGCTAGAATTTTTATATCATCCTGATGAATTAACCCTTTTGCCATTAGAAAATTTCCCTCTTTATCTCTGCTAATACTCCTTACCTTGAAGTCTACTTTTTCCGACATTAATATTGGCATGCCAGCTTTTTTGCTTACCGTTTGCATGGTATATCTTTTTCTATTTTTTTTACTTTCAACGTATCTATGCCTTTATATTTAAAGTTGCATCTCTTTTTTTTATATATTGGGCATATAGCACTGTGTAAGTTTACGGTATATAATGTGATGATTCAATATACTTCTATACTGTGAGATGATTACATTAAGGTTAGTTACCATATCCACAGCCTCACATAATTACAATTTTTTTGGTGGCAAGAACATTTAATAGCTAGTCTCTCAACAACTTTCAAGTATATAATATCATATTGTTAACTACAGTTACCATGTCATATATTAGATTGCCAGAACTTATTTATCTATAACTGAACGCTTGTACCCTTTGACCAACCTCTTCCCATTTCCCTTATCTTTGGTTTTCAGCAGGTGACTACAACGGGCTTTGGTGTAGTTTTCTTCATATTTACACCATTTGAGGTTCACTGACTTGTTTGGATCCGTGGGTTGATGTCTTCTTACCAAAGTTGGGGAAATTTTGGTCATTATTTCCTTCAATATTATTTCTACCTCTCTTTATGATACTCCAGTTAGACATAAGTTAAACCACTGGATATTGTCTCGTAATTACTACAGGTTTGCTCTGCTCTGCCCTCAATCTTTTTTCTCTTTGCTTTTCAGTGTGAATAATTTCTGTTTATCTGTCCTCTAGTTCATTGGCCCCTTTCTTCTGCAGTGTCCTTCCTGCTCAGTTAAGGTTATCCAGTTAATTTTTATTTCAGTTATTGTACTTTTGAGTCCTAGAATTTCTATTTGGCCCTTTTTATTACAATAGTGCTATTTCTCTACTGATGTTTCCATCTACTCATTCATTATGTTCATCTCTTCTTTTAAATATCTAAATATATTTACATCAGTTGTTTTAACTCCCTGTGTGCTAAATCCATCACCAGGGCCATCACATTATGTGTTGTATCTTTTCCATTATAGTATGGGTCACATTTTTGCTTATTTGCCAAATTTTCACTTCTTTGTATTCTAGTAATTTTTATTATATGATACACACATGGATAATATATTGTGGATGGTCTGGATTATGTTGGTATGTTGGTTCCTTTAATGAGTGTTGAATTTTTGGTTTGACAAGCCATTAAATTACGGGAAGACTCTCTTGATCCTATTAGGCTTGGCTCTCCGCCGTGTCATGTGGGTCTGTTTCGGTTTTGTCTTAAGGTGCGGCCTTTATTCCAGGATGTTATTACCAATCCTAAAGTTGTCCTATCTGGAGTTTCAAATAAATGCCTCAAGTGCCCATCAAGGTCTCTCCCTCTGGCTGGTCTATCACTCCAACACCTTTGAGCGCTGTGTGCCCTTGGGTGTCTTTGTTCAGCCCTCTGCTCCACAGTCGCCACGCTGTGTCAGACCTCACAGTCTTGCCCTGTACATGCCTGGCCCAGCCGCTGGCCGAGGACTTGAGGTAAATCCCTAAGCAAATTCCTGCCCTCGTATCCGTTTGCTGCTCCTCCTTTACCCTGCCCTATAAATCTCAGCCATCTCACCAGCCTCGGGCTCTGTTATCTGCCTCCTCAGTTCAGTAGGGCTGTTGCTTTCGCTGGCTCCACATCCCTGGGCTGTAGTTGGGAAGGTGCCTCCATGCAAAGTCAGGATGACAGCAGGGCTCATCTGGGGTTTCCTTTCTCTCAAGGTCATACCCCTGTGCTGCCCACTGCTCAACATCCCCCAAACACTGCCGCACGTGTTTTTCCCGGTTTCACAGTAGTTTAATTTACAGAATGTAAGTCTGACACCAGTTACTCCATCAGAGACAGAGCATTTCATAACATTTTTTATTTGCAAATGTTTCCTATTAAAGTTCTTGGGTACATAGATTAAAACTTTTGTATATGTGGACTGTAGGTTTTTCCATACTATGAGGAAGCAGCCACTGTAGCATAAAGACAGCTCTTTCTCCGGTTTTCTACAACAATGCGGATCCAGGAATCTCTCTGATACCCTGGGTGCAGGGAAGGAGGAAGGGTTCCAATGATGCTTAAAATTAAACTTTCCAACAACCAAGTGGAGGAGAGCTTTGAACAGGTAAAACATGATTTAGATAAACCAAGATATATTTATGTCTTCATACAGTGGTGTTCATTAAAATTACTAACAGCAACACTCAATTAAAATAAGACAAGAATCAGTGAATCACCATAATTCACAATTTCCCCCAATCCTATAACATCCTTGATATACTCTGACAATTTTTAGTCATTCCTATACCCGTATCCATTCACATCCATTTTCATACCAGGTTTAGCTATTTCTTTTGCTTATAATATATACTCTGTAGATCAAATTGCTATTCAAAATCTACACCTTTTTGTAAAGAATTATGTATCCATACCCTTTGCTGTATCGTTATATAGTGCCTCCAACTGTGGGCAGAGTGAACTTCCCTGAAACATTTTTGTTGGACACGGGCACATGACTTGAGAAAGTGTCAGTGGAGATGACATGACGAAGAACTTTAAACCATGTTTTACAGTTTAGCCTGCCCTCTTATGCTCCTATAACCTACCATCAGAGGAACACACCATGGGAAGTCACTGCGCCTTCAGCCTGGGCCCCGGAATGAAGACAAGGGGAAACAGACTTGCACTTGAATGGAAGCCTATAAAGTTCTGCCTGGCCCAGACTAGATCAACCAGACTGCAGCCAGTCAGCTTACAGACCTATAAAAATGAAAGTACATGATTGTTGCAGTAAGCTCTTGAGATTTTGTAGCTATTTGTTGTACAGACAAAAAACAAACAAACAAAAAACCCAATATAGGTGTTGGATGTTTTGACTGGAGCAGCTGAGCACCTCACTCTTTTGTCAAACACACATAATTCATCATCTGGATAAACTTCTATTACCTTTTAACATCCAATTCAAATTATACCTCGTCTATGAAACCTGCAAGATTAGTCCTTATCCCCTGTATGTCCTACAGGGCAGGGATTCTTTTCACCTAGTTTATTCACTGATGTATATCAAGCACCTAAAGAACTGCCTGGTACATAGAAGGCCCTCCGTAAATATTTGCAGAATGAGTGATTTAACATACTGAACTGCTTTAAGTTATATATCAAAATATATATTCACATTCCCAATGATCATGCTACTTTTTCCAACAGGGCTTCATGGGGTCTCACAGGCCTAACTTCCAGGTGAGGAATGTTGGGCTTTGATTTTTAGGCACTTTGGAAGCACCCGAAATGTTTAAGTAGGAAAGGTTAGAATTAGAACTGGCTGCAACGGCTGAGCACCTAAACAAAGAGGAAAAAAGGAAAGTATGTTTATATGTATGTATACACACATAATTTTTTTCAGATGAATATAAAGGTAGTCTAAAAAATCATTCTAATTGTTATTATGTTGTATTATAATAATATAATATTCATATATTTCAAAAATAGGTTTCTTGAGTTATAATTCACATACTATACAATTCATTTAAAACGTATAGCTCATAGGGTTTTAGTATATTCACAACCTTCAGCATTATCAATTTTAGAATATTTTCATCATCTTTAAAAGAAATTCCATTCCATGAGCAGTCACTTCCCATTTCCTCCAATAGACCCTCACCCAGCTCCAGGCCTAGGCAACCACTAACCTCCTTTCTGACTCTATAGATTTGCCTTTTCTGGACTCTTCGTATAAGTGAAACCATACACTCTGCTGTCTTTTGTGACTGGCTACTTTCACTTGGCATAATGTTTTCAAGATCTTCATACCACTTTGAACTATGAATACGATCAGCTTAAAACATATGTAATAATTGAGAGTACACACTACAAAGCCAGACTGCTCAGATATACACGTATATGCTAACTCCATCCCTTATTCGAATTAAATGACTTGAGGCAACTTACTTATCTGTGCCTTAATTTCTCCATCTGTAAAATAGGTTTATAACAGAACCACACTGCCCCATAGGGTCATAGTGAAATTTAAATGAGTGATTATATGGAAAGCACTTTGAAGAGTACCCTACACCCAGTAACTTAGGCACAGCTGTTGTTGTTCTTGTTCTTGTTATTTTTATCTGCATTAAAGAGTGGGGAATTGTGGATGGATATTCTCAAAATATTGTTCATAGCTTTGGATTGTGTTTTGGGATATAAGAGATTTGAAAATGAGTGTCTCAGAAGGGAGAAATGGGGGAATGACTGTTAATGAGTATGAGTTTCCTTTTAGGGCACTGCAAATGTTCTGGACTAAACTAGACAGTAGTGATGGCTGCACAGCTTAGTAACTATACTAAAAACAAAAACCAAAAAAAAACCCCTCACTCAATCATACACTTTAAGGGGGTGAATTTTATGCTATGTGAATTATATAAATTTTTAAAAATGAGTTTCTCTGTTTCAGAAATTGTAATACTTCAAGCAAAATAGTGAAGGCATACATGTATATTCTGCCTTGAAAAAAAGCTAGAAATCTAAATAGCTTCCCTGTTCTACCCTTCCCCACGTGAAGTTTTACTGCACTTCATGTTTTAAAAATGTTCTACACTTGTGTTTTATATCTGCTATTAGCTAGAAATGGGGGGTAGCTAATACAGTGTTTGATTACATGGACTTTCACTGAGCAGGGTGACATAAAAGGGCAAATTTAAAAAGAGAAATCATATTTGCTATTAAAGTGTATTAAGTAATAACTGTATAACAGTTAGGAGCTCAGACTCTAAAGTCAAAGAGAATCAGGTGCAGTTGCTGGCTCTGCCTTTTCTCAAGCTATGCGACCTTGAGCAAGTTACTTAAACCCTTCTGAACCTTAGTTTCCTCACCTATAAACTGAAGAAAATAACAGTAATTTACTTCACAGACCTTTATGAGGATTAAATTTGATAATGTCAGCAAAGCATTTAATATAGTTCCTGGCAAAGATTAAGCGCTCAGTAAATGTCAGCTATGAGAAAGGTCCGATGGTAACGGAGCGGGAGGGGGAGGACTGTCATCATCACCCAGACTGACTGTAACACAAATAATGCAGATGAGGCAGCAATTTCTGGGTTGGGCTAACTGCTCAAAACTGCTATTGTCTTCTTGAGAGGAAGGGGGAGTAATGAGTCTGTGGTTACTGGACACAAGGACAAAGCAATTGACATCCCCCTTGGCTCTAAGCTCTAAATGAGCTGTGTGTTCACAACAGACCCGCAGGGATTTGGCAGCAGTTTACGAATGAGATCCCTGCACATGGGCCCAAGGAAACCTTTGCCAAATGCCTTCCAGGGATAGAAGAGAAATATGAAATTAATTGATTTATTTTTCTTAAAAATGTATCCTGTATTTCTAGGAAAACCACTGGCACCACTGTTAAATCCTTCTAATACACTGACCTTTTAAAAATTGTTTGGGGGGGGGCTTGAAATTTATAAATTTGAGATTGCCAGTGTCCTACCGGGGATTCCCACTATCTTTCCTGTGGAGCTACTGTGATAACTTCCTAAATGGTCACCTACCAGTCTCATCTCTGTCTGTTCCACACTGCAATGAGGATTCTCTTTTTAAATACAAAATCTCGTAATTCTCTACTGCTTGAAGTTCCACGGGGCTTCCCATCCATTACTCGTAGGAAACGACACCTAAAACTACTTTGCAGATCATACAAGGCTCATCATGACCCAGCCCCGACCTCATTCCTAAACACTCTCCATCTACCACATACCCTAAGCTCTAGATTCATCAAAAAGTTCTCTGCAAGGCACAGTTTTATGACAGGGCATGATTACATCTACAGGCTGCTTTTCCAACGCCTTCTCTCGTGTACATGTGTTGTTGCTACATGTGATTGGGTCTGAATATGAAGTGCCTATTTCCATTGTTAACTGATCACTGCAAGGAGAATAATCAATAAATCAGCAAATCATCTCTAGTTAAGATTTTTAGGGTAAATAATAATTATATTTTAATTTGTAAACATTTGGAGTCGCCAGAAGAGAATATTGACCAACGCTGACTCCCACTTTTAGAATATAAGAATGGACATGCTGGTAAAATTTAACATGATTTTCATTTACTGTTATCAGTATCTTTAATTAAAGTAAACGTCTTACTTAAAATAAACAATTAGCCTCAGAATAAAAGTAGAAGGGCTATAATTAGTTTATTAAATGTCTTTCTCATTCTACATTAGATTTTTAGCCTTGGCTTATTAACCATCTGGCTTTAGAACTAGAGGAAAATACTGACATTGAGATACTTTATTCTTACAACTTTCAAATAAGCAAATCCAAACACAGGTCACACTTCAGCAATTTCTATTCTTTTTACTTTCATATTGCCTCACTACCCTACGAAACTATCACAGCTGACTAGCAGGAGAAGGTGGTAAGACTGAAAAATAAAAATTTTTAAATTAGGTTTTTTTTTTTAATGTCTATCGTGGTCCAGATATTTTAATGACTGAACGACACCTAGATAGTGGCCACAAAAAGAACTATGTAATCAAAACTATGAGTCTGAAAGACACATGTATTAGTATTATGCTCCACAGTCCAGCCAGCCGCTCAAGAATACGGGACCCCAGCAGCCACTAACGAAAGTCTGGTTTTAATGTAAACTCATTCTCCTCTTACCTGACCCTCCAGGGATTCTGTTTCCTGATAAGCAGATCTAAACTGTAAGACAATAATATCCCAAGGAGGTTCTGGCCCTGAGCCCAACAATCCTTAAAGCAACAAATGCAACAAGCGTTGTCTAAAAGAGGAAAACCAGACTGCTCACTCACTTCTCAACTCTTCCCCCCGACACAAGGGAACGGGAAAATGCCCTGCCAAATAGAAGTTATAAAATTCCTTGGAGGCAAGACGTTTTGAAATAGAGATGGTCTGCTGTTGATAATGTCTCTCCCTGACACCTGGAACATTTTGGAAAGCTCCTCAGCAATGACCTCTGAGCCAGACCGAGCTGTGCAGGGTCAGGCCGCCCTTTCTATTTATGGGAGCGGAATAGCTTGGGGCCTCCCGTAGTGACTGACAGATGTAAGGGCGAATCAACTGGCCGTCGGTCAACAGAGCCTTGTCCCAAGCCATTTTAAAAATCCCAAAATGTGGGAAACGAAAGGCCAGTTTCTTCAACAGGTAAACTGTAATCAAAACATTAAAATTAAAAAGGAAGAAAAGGGAACTTATCAATTAAAAGCCACTTATGAAACTAAATGCAATGTGTGTACGTTTCTTGGATCCCAATTCAAACAAACTGTTTTAAAAAATTGCAACAAATGGGGAAATTTTGAACATAAACTACATTCTTGATTATGTTAAGGAATTACTGCCTTTTTTAGGTGACAATCATGGTATTGTCATACATAAATAACAGGTAATCTTTTTTTTTTTCCTGGTATATTTTATTGATTGTTATTACAGTTGAACCATCTTTTCCCCCTATATCCCCTCTGCCCTGCACCCCATCATCCCATCATCCCCCCACACCTCTTAGTTCATGTTTATGGATTGTACATATCAGTTCTTTGGCTTCTCAGTCTCCTACACTATTCTTAGCCTCCCCCTGTATTTTTTTTTTTTGGTCAACATTTTCCTGCCACCACTTTCCCCAGCCCCACTCATCCCCACCTCTCATCCTCAATCCTTCCCCCATTTGGCTTTGTCCATGGGTCCTTTAACATGTTCCTTAATGACCCTTCCCCTCCCTTTCCCCTGTCATCTCCCTCCCTCCTCCCCTCTGGTTACTGTCAGTTTGTTTTTTATTTCAGTGTTACTGGTTATATTTTGCTTGCTTGTTTATTTTGTTGATTAGGTTCCACTTATAGGTGAGATCATATGGTATCTGTCTTTCACCGCCTGGCTTACTTCACTTAGCATAATGCTCTCCAGTTCCATCCAAGCTGTCGCGAAGGGTAGTAGCTCTTTCTTTCTGCTGCATAGTATTCCATTGTGTAAATGTACGATAGTTTTTTGATTCACTCACTGTTGGGCACTTAGGTTGCTTCCAGTTCTTAGCTATTGTAAATTGTGCTGCTATGAACATTGGGGTTGGTTTTAAGTCATTAGAACCAGAGGGTCTATAAAAGGGCAAAGAGGGGTGGAACATAAAAAACAACTCAGCTTTATAGATCTTAAATTCTGTATTGGATACATGGATATTTATCTTATTATTCTTTATTCATTTTTTAATGAAACCCAGTAAAATGGAAAGAAATACTCATAACTCATAAATACTTATTGCTATCATTGTTGTGGGAAAGAAAAAGAGAGCCATTTGATTAGAGTAAAAAGTGGGGACCGGGAAGTAAATTAGTACATATGGTAGATCCGGATCAGGCTTGAGGGCCGGGCACCAGAGTTTAAGGTTCTTTGGGGGAAGTGGTGGGTCGGCAACCAGTGTCCAGCCACAGAGTGGAAAGAAAGGAAAGCAGTCCAATAGCGGTCCGCACAGAATCGCATCATGGTGCATTTGTGGCAACCATATTTTTTTAGCGCCCTATAAAGTACTATTGATATGATATGAGGCCTTGCTTTACAATAAAGTGACTGGGTACACACAGCGTGACTGTTCATCATGAACCCCTGAACCAGATCCAGAAATGACAGAAAAGCCAAAATGTTTCTGCACTGCTGGGAATGGGAGGAAAGAATAAACTAGAAAGGGGGAAGACATGGGGTATGAGGCTGGGGAGTTCAGCACAGCTCGGCACATCCACTGCAACTTTTTCTGCTGGTGAGGCACATCATTTATCCTAAGAGAATCGCCTCGTAAAAACAATGCAGTGTGTGCTGGGCCCAGAACCCATGGCTAGAACATCAGCACTGATCATTCTGGCGGCCCTGCTCCCACCACGTGCTCGTCAGCAACAGGCTCCCTCCCGCACACCACTTCCAGGAACCACGGGCTCCACAGGAGGGGCTGAAGCAGCTGCAGAGGAATTAGCCCTGTGGCTGGGTTGACAGCTACACTTACAACGTCAATGTGGAAGTGAGGCTTCTGCTAGCTTGTGGAATCCATGCAGTTCGAGGAGGCTATGAGAACTTTCTTTCCTCAGCCCTCCCTTAGATTTCCCTTCTCTGTGTCATAGTGCTGCCTCTTTAAGGGTTGATTTGTTTGATGGGTGCATTTGTTGGGGGCACGCTATGTGCCAGGCACAGATCAGGGTGCTTAGGGTCTATCAAGGAATAAAACAGACTCCTGCCCTTGAAGGACTTCCTCCTTGAGGGAAGGGGAAGGCAGGCAACTGTGTTTTAGAAAGTGACAGGTGTTCCTGCAAAACGAACAAAACAGAACACAGTGAAGGGGTGGGGAGTGAGGAGGAGAGGGCCGCGGGATACAGAATCTACCAGCTGATGGAAATGGTAACTTTTGAATTCTGCCATTCCCTCGATCACTACCCTCCCCTCACCACTCACCACAGTAGCAAAAGGTGATCGGGTAAACAAGACAATTGTGTTGGGTTTATTTCAGAGTCAAAAAAAAAATAGACTATTTTCTCCATACACTTTGTTTTCTGAAACATGAAAGCCAATGTGGTCTAAAGAAAGAAGGTACTAAGTGAACTGAGGCAAAGTGACACCAAAGAGATCTCACCTCCCCTAAGCCAGTCTGTGGTTTGTTGGCATTTGTGCCCTGACTGCTTGATATCCGTGACAACGGACAACGAGGCCAGGCTGTCAATGCACAGTGGCTCCCTCAGGCATAACCTGTTGAGAACTGCCAAGTAATTAGCAAGCTATTACCAAACTCCTATAAACTAATCTTATCTTTCTCATTGTTTGGTTTGTTGCTTTTTTTTTTCCCTAGAGGATCACTCAAAGCCTGACAAATAAGAGTTGATGGTCTACCCCTGCAAAAGAAGGGGGGATACAAATTATGCAGCCCAACTTGAAGTGCATTCTCTTCCTCCACAAACATGCCCCCCCACACAAAGAAAGACCAGAGAGAGAGGGAAAAAAAACCGCATTTTAACAGAGGTTGGTGCTAAAAGGCAAGATTAAAGATTTGCTTCTCTATATTTTGCAAATTTTCTACCATGAAAAGGTATAATTTTTACAATTAGGAAAAAATAACCCAACCATACAGAGATGACTGAGAGATGGTCAAAAGAGACGGCCATGGTATCAGCCGCCCAGCGCCCTAAGAGTTATGACCGCTGAAGAACTACCTGCCGGACTATTCAATATTTCATGAGATGTGCTTACCTTCGATTGATAGCCCGGTTCGAGAGCAAGCCACAGAGTAAGAAAACTATAATCTCACATATCTTCTATTTATAATCATGCTGGTGACTACAGTTATGATGCTGAATATGGCCCTCTCTCATTCTTCAGACCAGCTATTGAAATTCTGACTCTTAGCAGCAGGAGCAAAAAGTTGATCTAATGATGAAATAAACTTACACTGGAATCATGAGATGTTCACCATAAATTTATATATGTAGGGCTCAGAAATACTGAAGACTTATTAATATTCTTTTGCTTGAAACTTAAACTTGGCATAGGCTTAGGATTTTGGTATGCAGCCTTTGAGACATGATTCAAAATAGCAACAAAACTATGAAGTATTTTGAAATTAATTTAACCAAGAATACCCTCCTAGACCTTTATGAAGAAAACTGTAAAGTTCTAATAAAAAACTTTAAAATGAGCTGACAAAGTACTTAGGGATAAAGGAGCATGATGTCTGCAAATGGGTCAAGAAAGAAATATGCATAGAAATGGGAGGAATAAAGCAAATATGGCAAAATGCTAACATTGGTGAAAGTAGGTGAGGAATATACAGAACCTCTTTGTACTAATCTTAGAGCTCTTCTGTTAGTTTTAAATCTTTTCCAAATAAAACAAAAGTTATTTTAAAAAGTTGAACTGAAATAAATGGAGAGACACATTACATGCTTTCAGAGGAAATGAGTTAACATTAAAAAGATGTCAAGCCTCTCCCAGATAATTTATAAATTCAATATAATCCCAACAAAAATTCTTCAAAAATATAATTTTGGAGGAACCTGATAAACTAATTACAAATTTTATATGGAAAAAATCATTATATGAAAAAAAAATTCATGTATTCCAGGAGAGCTAGGTAAACTTAAAAATGAAGACCAGAGATAGGGCATTTGCTGTGCTAGTCATGAGGACATATTACAAAATCACTGTAATAAACAGAGCAATTAAAAAAGGGGCAAGAACTGACAGATTCATGAAACAGAACAGAGCCCCCAGGCAGCACAGTGTATACATGGGAACCACACAGGAGAAAGAGGGAACCACAACTCACTGGAGGGAAGCAATGGGCTTTTTGGAGATGTTACTGGAAAAAAATGGCTCATTAAATGCAGAATAATAGGGTTGCGTCACTATCTAACACCACATGCAATGTGGGCTCGAGAGAGATTAAAGATGTAGCTGTGACCTAGGGGTTGGGAGGTACTTCTCAGACAAAGGTCGGCAAGCATGAAACAGTCAAAGGATTTACTTATTTGATTACATTAAAATTAAGAATTTTTCTTGATCAAAGGACAACAAAAACAAAATTAATAGATGATCAATGAGAAGATAGCTGTGCTCTGGCTGGTGTGGCTCAATGGACTGAGTACTGGTCTGAGAATCAAGGGTCACTAGTTCGATTCCCAGTCAGGGCACATGCCTGGGTTGCGGGCCAGGTACCCAGTAGAGGGCATGTGAGAGGTAGCCGCACATTGGTGCTTCCCTCTCTCCCTCACTTCCCCTCTCTCTAAAAGTAAATAAAAACTTAAAAAAAAAGAAGTCTAAATGTGACAAAGTGATATCACAAAATTACTTCTACAAGTCAATTGCAACAACACAGATAGCAACTCCAACAGAAAATGGGCAAAGATATAAATAAGAAGCTATATGTATGAGATTTTAAAACCGTTAGTAATCAAAGAAAAACAAATTAAAAGAACAAGATATCACTTTGCATCTACAACATTAGAAAAGGTGAAGAACTGGTAAAGCTCAGTGGTGGTGAGACATGAGAAGGATAAGGAACTTGAGCTCTTTTGGCGGGAAACTGGTGCAACCACTGTGGAGAGGAATCTGGCACTATTTACTCAAATTCTGTGTAACCAAGCCAATAACCCAGCAACTCCCTTCTAAGTATATACCCCACAGATACACTACACAGCTTTATAAGGATGCTCATTGCAGAACACTTACAGTGTTGGGGAGAAGAGACAATCTGAGTGAGTGTCCATCACAAGGACAGCATATAAGAAATTATTGTGTACACGCAGCATGGAGTACAATGCGGCATTCAGAAACACAGAATTAGATGTACACACAGAAATATCAATGGGTCTTTAAAAAGTACTTGGGAAAAAAAGCAAAATGAAATACATTATAAAGCAAAATAAGTACACACACAGAAAACAAAAATTCCCACTTCGTGAGATTCTATACAGACAGAGAAATACATTAAATGCATTAGAAGGAGTACCCATGAGGCCTAAGGTAAATGGGAAGGGGATAAGGGAATTAAAAACAAAAGAAATCTTTTGGACTCCTTGCATGTTACGAAAGGATAATTCAAATGACCTATGATAAATACAAAATTAGGTTTCCTTCCCCAAAGTTTCCAACTTTCCTAACAACAAAAGCTACTTTGGTTGCCAGCTCAGTTGATGAGTAACAGCTTTTCATTCTTTTTCAAGCAGGAAGGGAGAACTCAGGGATAAGCAGAGTACTAAAGGGATCAGCAGAGAATATTCACGAAACAGTGGTTTTGTTCTCATGACCTGACAACCTGACTGAAAAGACCTGATTACCTCTCGGTTTGGAGTGACTCAGCTAAAGGCGTGTCAGCAGCGTCAAGTTTTCAGGCCATATGAACCTCTTCACTTTTAGAATCTCTTCACATGCAATCCTCGGCCTCCCCATGGAAATATTCCATACTTCTTAGAATCATAAAACTCTGGAGTACAGTTTAGGGTCACACAGCTAGTATAAAAGGGAAGCCCCTTGACCCCCTTCTGTCTATCCTCGCCCAGCAGCTGCGGTGATCCTGTTAAAATCGAAGTCACCATGAGCTCCTCTGTTCAAAACCCTGGAATGGCTTGCTTCCCCCTCACTCAGAGTAAAGGCCAAAGTATTCACGACGGCCTACAATGACGTGCCCCTTCCCACGCCCACCGCCTCTCATCGGCTGCCACTTACCCTCGCCCACACTGGCACTGACTGGCCACCATTACCTCGCCATCCGTCACGCATGCCAAACAGGCTACTGCATCCAGGCTTGGAACTTGCTCATCCTTTGGTCCCCTGCTTGCTCCCTTGCCACCTTCATATTGTCGATCAAGAGTGATCTTAGGAGAGGTCTTCTCTGACCTCTTTGTATAAAAAGTAACCCCACTCCATACACACACCCACACCCCACACACACACACCCTTTCCCACTTACACTGCCTTAGAGTTCCCCATAGCATTTAGGATTATGTGACTGTTTATCTGTTCACACAGTTACTTACAGTCTGCCTCCAGCTCCCTAGAATGCCTATTGCATGAGGGCAGGGCTTTGTTTCATTCACAGCTTTATCCCTAGGACCCAGAACAGTGCCTGGAACATAGAGGTGCGCAGTGAACATTTGGTGAATGAATAAAAAAGTCAGGAGCAAAACCCATGCCTTCAAACTTCGGACTCCTAGCACAATGCCCTGTTTGCTCCGCTGTGCTGCCTTGGTTCTTGGTGGTCACATGTTAGAAAACTCTACAAGCCTAAAAATGAAATAATAAACTTTCACTACTCTTTGTCTATTTTATCTCCTACGGTTGACTTTTATAGCATCGAGGATAAAGCACCCACCCAAAAGTTAACACTTTGGTTTGTTCAAGGGCTCTGTCATTACAGAGGTGTTCTATGATCTGATTTTATGGTTGCAACTTTAGACCTTTTTGCCTTTCCAGGCGAGAGACTGATGTCTTCTAATTAACCCCTGACCAACAAGACTAAGTTGTCCAATTTTGAAAATATGACTATTCAGATGTTTTCCTGAGCCAGGTATAATAAAGGAACTATTTAATATTACTTGATATGAAACGTTTTTTAAGTATTCAGCCTTAGCTGAAGACCAAGCACACCTGAAAATCTAAAAAATTATTCAAGCCTTATATTTGGCAATAGGTATGCAAGCCTCCATTAGCGTTCAATTTT
This sequence comes from Mormoops blainvillei, assembly GCA_004026545.1. Lineage (NCBI taxonomy): Eukaryota > Metazoa > Chordata > Mammalia > Chiroptera > Mormoopidae > Mormoops > Mormoops blainvillei. The sequence continues at coordinate 53,350 of PVJD01009633.1, forward strand.
AATTGCATTTTTTATCATTTAAAAAAAAGTCTCCATGCTAATTTAACACTGAAGTATCTGTAATTTGAAAAATCACTTGTAGCTTATTTCAGCCCAACACGGACAAAGCAACTGGGAGGGTTGAGTGTAATAATGAATTTGAAGAATTCACTGTGCAACCGCAGAAAGGATTTCCCTCTGACGCAGAGATGAGTGACTTTTATTGGCACTGAAGGCTTTTTAGATTGTAGCCTCCAAGCACAGGGAAGATAAAAACCTAAACACTGTCTACTTGACCTTCAGAACCAGAGCCTCATGGAGTCTTGCCCTATGTTCTAAAAATGATAACCATCCTTAGTTTTTAGGAGATCTTAAACGGTGACTCAAGAATTATGACATCTATTCTTTCGGTGAATAAAAAGTAACATAAGTTCAATCGGTGCTTGAAGGAGGCTATGAATATTGCAGTGTGGGTGAAAGGAAAGTGACAAGGGTCTCTGCCAGTAAGGGGGTCACTCTGAAGAAAGGGGCCAGGAAAGAGAAACACCAGGAGGGGAAGGTTCTGCCTGGGGTAAATAACATGACTAAATAAATAACATGTACATATTTGGACAGTTTGACCATAAAGGTTATTATTATATCTCAGCTGAAAAGACACACACTATGAACACTGTTGAAAAGACATCGTATCACATTTTCGGAGGCAGGATGTTCTGGTCTTACTGCGGGAGATACCTGCGCACTGCGTAGGCCCTCCTCCCCAGGCAGCCCTTAGCTAGCGGTTCTCTACCATACACAAAGCACTCCAGTCCAGCCTCTGAATTTAAGTGAATTTAACACTGAAGATCTGTAATTTGAAAAATCGCTTTTCACTTATGTTAGCCCCACACTGATAAAGCAACTGGGAGGGTTGAGAATAATAATGAATTGGAAGATTCTCTAAGCACCGTGCAGGAGTTTTTGAAACCTGTTTCCTTAAAACTTTTTGTTGCCACAATGAGTGACATATGTTTCAAATTAACACGTAAAACCAGGGAACATTAGAGATAGAAGGAGGCCTTAGAGATCCTTTAACTCAATAATTTAGAGAAAAATGGGTACTAGGGGATAAGCTAACTTGCTCACCATCTGGAGTCTATTCACGTTGAGAGCAATAAATGCAGCACTAACTCTGGGGAACCACGCCTGTGTGCTGACAGGTACTTCAGTCTTGCAAAATGCAGCTACGGATTAATCACTCCAACTCTCCCCCTGTAACTCAGCTATGCAAACGCTTGGAGCTAAACTACACCCAGGCCTTAAATATTAGTGCTACCAATGGCTTGCTGGATAACACAGCATCACTAATTATGAAAAGAAATTTTCAATGCTCAATGTTCTTATTACTGTAAAACAGGCCTAAAGGCAAACCACCAATATTAGAGATTAATTTTGTGTCTTTCATTAGTGTGTAAATGAGATAATTAAGGATCATGAGATTGCTTTGAAAGTGAGGTAGGTTTCTCTTGCATTTAAAATTTAACTCCATACCCCCAGCATTCTCCACAGTGCCTAATTTGCAGCAGACCTGGCCTATTTGCAACCCCAATATTTCTTCATTCAACTGACAGCATCGTCGCCCTTTTCAGGGTTATGCGCTTTGAAAAATTGATGCCTGGTGGACATCAGTACCTATGTCAGGAATGCAGGTATCTGCGGGTAACTGCAAAACTCCACCATAATCAAACTAGCATCTCTAGCCAAACAGGTCTTACTCTTGCTTTGGAAACCATCCCTCCCAGCCTCCCTGACACAGATTCGTTAACTCGTATGTCGACTGGGATGTGACTCTGAGCTCGCCAGAAGAACGTCTCCATCTGTAAAATAAGGAGGCTGGGCTAAGGCTGAATTCTTTCCCAGGTCTCAAATTCCGCCTCATTGCTGGAGTGGCAGGGCGGTGCAGTGAAAAGAGCCCTGGGCTTGCTTGACACCATTTAAAAAGCCCACGTCCGCATCCCTCTGACGGCGCGCCACCCAGCCCCTCCGACTCCCCGGGACTTCACAGCACCCGACCTGGCCGCGGACCTGAGGACAGCAAGGCGGGCCCGGCGCCCCACCGCCCTCTGGGCGCTCTCGGCTGGCGCAGCGGCCGCCGCGGGGAAGGGGCGGCGCAGGCCCCGCCGCGCGGCGCGACCCTCAGGGCGCGGGTCCCCTACGCCCGCAGCCCCCGACAACGATCCGGCTCCCCGCCAGCCCTGCCCGGCCCCTGACCTGCTCTCCGCCGACCGGCGGTCCCTCGGCGCGGCGGCGCAGCGGACAGTTGCGGCCGCCCGTCCCGGGCCGCTGTCACCTCCCCCCGTGGAAGCGGCGGGCGGGTCAATCCAATGTGACTCAGCGCTGCCGCCCCGCCTCCCGCTCCCCCCCACCTACCCAAGGCTTCCGCCCAGCGCGGCCTGAGGCGCCACTCTTCGTCTCGGCGCCCACCCCCCGGCCCCGCCCATCCCAAACGTCAGAGAGGGCGGTGCTCCGAAGACCTCTACCGGGGGAAACTGAGGCACCGGGACCGCGCCGCCCGGACGCCGCTAGGGCGGTCGGGGCGCCCGCTGCCCGCGGGCGTCGGGCCTGCGTGCAGCTCCGGCTAAGAGCTAGTTCCTCTCCTCCCCTGTTGCTCCCCCACCCCACACCCACCTCCGACCTAGAAAACAGTGAAAATTCTGTTTAGGGAAGGCCAGTCAATTCCTGGCTGTGGTGCTGACCTCTGCGCGGCCCCCGGCAGCTTCCTTGATCACCGTGGGCAACACTTGGCGATCGCTTCTGTCTGTCCCATTTTTTCCCTGAGAGAAGTCAGGACGTCGTTGAGAATTTACAAGCAAAGATTAAACAGAATGCAAGAAGAACTGGGCGGGGCTGACAGAACTCTGCGAACTCGTTACTGAATTCCCCCGTCTATTAATGGCGACAAAGTCACGCTTGCTTGAAATTCTGTGTCTTAAGTTTCTGAGATCTACATAGGAGATTCTACAGAATTCAAGAAGTCTATCACTGCGTATGCGTAACAGAGATAAATCTCTATTTCAAAAATCTCACCGAAGATATCGTTTCTCCTTTCCTTAAAAAAAAAAAGTGACAAAATATACATATCATAAAATGTATCATTTTAACCATTTTAAGTGTACAATTCTGTGGCATTAAGTTCTTTCACGTTGTACAACCGTTACCACTATCATTCTCCAGAACTTTTTCATCTTCCCAAACTGAAACAGTATTCATTAAACACTAACTCCTCATTCCTCTCTCCTGCGACTCCTGGCAACCACCATTCTACTTTCGGTCAGGTACTTCATACAGGTGGAATCATATAGTATTTGTCTTTTCGTGATTGACTTATTTCACTTGGTATAATGGCCTCAAGGTTGATCCACATTGTAGCATGTGTCAGAATGTCTTTTCAAGTTGGAATAATATTCCATTATATGTTTACACCACATTTTGTTTATCCATTCATCGGCTAATGGATATTTAACACACAACACCTGCTTCCACCTTTTGGCTATTATGACTAATGCTACTATGAACATGGGTGTACAGAGAGGTTTGACTCTGCTTTCCGTTGTGTATATATCCAGAAATGGAATGGCCAGATCCCATGGTAAGCCTATATTTCATTTTTTGAGGAATTGCTGTACTGTTTTTCTCCTTTGCTTTAAAAGGAAAGCCAGAATAAAATCAAATTTTTACTACATGCACATGGGTAATTCACAAGAGCACGAAAATTCCAAAGACAGTGAGGCAACTTTGGGTATATGACAATTTTGGAAAAAGGAAGAAGGGGGTGGACGAGGTATTAGATTTCAGAAGTGAGAATGGGCAATCTATAGTTGGTTGATGAAGAGTAGAATATATATGGTAGGAATATTCTTCTTTTTTTTTTTTAATCCTCACCCCAGGATATGTTTATTGATTTTTAATAGAGAGGAAGGGGGAGAGAGAGAAAGAGAGAAAAAAGAAAAGAAACATTGATTTGAGAGAGAAACAACAGTCAGCTGCCTCTCATAAGTGCCCTAGCCAGGGATGGAACCAGCAACCTTTTGGTTTATGGGCCAATGCTCCAACCGCCTGAGGCACCCTGCGAGGGCTGGCAGAAATATTCTTGCCACTCTACTCAAAAATGATGGGGTATAAGGGGTATCTAGAAAGCTGGCTTAGAGTCTTCCTGACTAATGCTAGGGTAAAGATTCTTAAGGTGATTAAATGAAGTCTCCCTTCCTAAAGCAGGTTTTTCTGTCTGAATCTCTTGGGTAGGGAAATGGGGAGGGTCAATGGTTCTTTCTGAGTGTTTTGTTTCTTAATAAAAAGGTTACAGTCACTATCCCAAAAGGCAGCTTCAGGGTGGCAACATTTTGGCCTCCTGCCTTTGAAATTTTAAATAAAAGTTTAGTCTGGCTGGTGTGGCTCAGCGGATTGAGCGCTGGCCTGCGAATCAAAAGGTTGCTGGTTCAATTTCCGGTCAGGGCACCTGCCAGGGGTTGCAAGCCAGGTCCTCAGTTTGGGGCATGTGAGAGGCAGCCAATCAATGTATCTCTCACATATTCCTCTCCCTCTGTTGCTCACTCACTTCCCCTCTCTCTAAAGGTAAATAAATAAAATCTTTCAAAAGAAATTTTCACTTTCAAAAGCTAAATTGCTAGATTGCTCCATATTTATTGATCCAATCATTCAGTCCTGAGATTAAGTCAGTTTAGTTAAAATGTTTAGTCTCTTTTCAGGAGGCAGCGATGTAGATGGGTTCCCAAAGTGAGGCTTATGTTGTGTAAAGAAGCAATCAGGTATTTAGATAGAAGTATACCGAGGGAAACCAAAAACAAAGCTTAATAAGCAGAGCAAATTAGGAACCAGTTTCTGAGTCTGGAAGGCTGTCAGTCGATAAGATTTCTGTAGATGTGAGGCTCAAAGTTTCTTTTGCTAGAATGAAGGCAGGCAGTGACAATTTGATGGATTCTCCTGGTCTTCAGTTTGAATGTCTCTGATGATGTCATCACATGTTCAGGGAAATTCTCTGTGTTGCTTACACTGCATCAGTCACTGAGATTAGGCATGAGCTGTTGTGGTGATTTTTTCTGAAGTTTGTATCGGGTCGTCTAGCATCAGTTTGTAATTGCAAGACTCGGAAAGGAGAAACAGTTTTAGTTCCCAATAATTCTAAGGCAAAGATGGGAGAAAAATGAAACATGAGTTCAGAGGATTGTAGCCAAATATTTAATAAAACTAGAAAAATCCAGGATCCAGTCCAGTTTACAGGTAAAAAAATAAAACTTTAAAGACAATTAGCTGATCTAGATTCTAATATCAACAACTGTGTGTTATAGTTTCTACTGAAACACAATTTCTTTCTCTAAAATAACCCTCATTTTTATCAAAGCTAGCCAAATTAAGACTAATTTATTTATTAGATAAATCTTGTTTCAATGAATTTGGCCTGTTATTTGCATAAATACAGCAAGAATAGAAATTGATCGTAAAGGCTCTTTTAAAAATCTGCATTGTTGAAATTTTTCATAAGGAATCTCCAGATTGAACTTTAGCCTTTCAAGGCTAAGAAGCCAAGCCACCGAGTTGCCATCAGCTTTTGCCTGCAGTACCTATAGGTTTGGGTGAATTCCTAAGGTTCTAAGGTCCCCAAAATGTCTTAAAGTTCTTTCTTTGCCAGCTCCCAGGAAAGCAACAGTTGTTTCTTACCTGAAAGGACAGCTGTGAACCATGTAAGCAAGTTACCAGGTTCTTTTTCCAAGGCACTTTTATTTGTGCCCAAAGTCAATCTTAATTCCTTAATTAAAGCTTTCTCCAATTTTATGTATGTCTCTCAAATATGACATTCCAAACTATTGGTTAATAAAACCAGTTACCAATTGTGTCCTGCTATGAAAGTATAGATTCTTACTGAATTTATGCAAACAACCATGTGCGATGAAAATAACAATACTCATTAATTAAGAGCTTCCAAATTCTGGAGAGATCAGGTAGGGAGAGTAATATAAATGTTTCAATACTGCTTACAAAGGTATAAGTTACCAAATTACTCAAAGTCACAGATATTCTAAGAGAAACAAGTTTTCTTATATCTCAATATTTTAAAAAAGCAAGCTCTGGCCTTCTACCCGACAGCTGACGTACTTTAGCTACACGAATGACTAAGGAACGGCGTGCGGTGGAGGTGCAGAGTTGGTGAGTCAGGGCGGGAGAGCTCTGGAGCCTGGGAAGTACACGACGAAAGCCCAGCACGTTTAGCGTCTGGTGAGGGCCCACTTCCTGGTTCGTAGGCAGCCATTGTCCCGCTGTGTCCTCACATGACCAAGGGGCCCTCCTCTACTTTCTGACGCATGTGCATATTAGGGGCTCAAAAATTTCTAGTAAAAATATCAGTGTTCTGAGTTTTCGCAAAATTATTAGGTAATGCTTCTTTTGCCTGTAAAACAATGACTTTTCTTCTCTCAATAGTAATTAACTTTCTAAGTCAATTGTCTTTGAAGTCGGTTAACCACAATTTTGTTTGTGTTCTGGGGGTGTACTTTCTTAATTTGTTTTGTGCAAAGAGTAAAGTATGCCCTATGAAATCAAGATGAAATAATAATCAAGCATTTTGTTTTAAAAAGAAAATAACTTCGGACGTCTTAACATACACCCAACCCAAACTGAACTTTTTTTCTTTTACCTAAAAGAGTCCATTTCAGAATGATCTGTTTATCAAATCTGAACCGTTAGAGGTGGGTTCTTTAGTATGTTTAAGAATCACTGCCTTAAGGTAAATCATCAAAGGCAAAACAATATTTTTTCACTCATCCACAAAGCTTTACTGCACATTTGTGTTGCAGCCAATGTTTTATAGGGGTTTGGGTTTTAGCCTGACCAAGACAGCAGTTCCCTGCCTTCATGCAGCTCTCATATTTATTACTGTAATAAGAAATATGACAAATCATTTTTCTCATTTTGCTGGGAACAGTAAATATTTCATCTCAGACTGGTATTTGTGAACCAGTGGTTTAAAAATGGGACCTTCAGTGGCTCAAACAAGTAAAAATGTATAAGAGGGGTTTCAGACACAGTTGGATCTAAATAAATAAACAAACATAAATAAACAAATCATAAATTAGATAATTACAGTGCTTGGTGAGTACTGTGAAGAAAATAAACCAGATGGTATGATAGATTACACAGTAGAGAATCAAACCCTAGTGCCCTGGACGCCCATTGTATGGAATGAATTAGCTTTTCCCCTACTCAAGAAGAATGGTACTGGTTATATACAGTCCTTGAGAGAATTGAGAAAGTGAAAGTTAGCACTCAAAACATTTTCTGTATTCTGTGATTTAGATGAGGATCTGATCTGCTAAGGGCCAAAGTAAGGGGTGAGAGCCTTCTTTGAATATAGTAGTGGTCAGGGAATTCTCT
>PVJD01009634.1:5208-60842 GCA_004026545.1 Mormoops blainvillei
AAAATCTGATATAGATGAAAGATGGATAGATGACAGAAAGAAGGCATAGAAAAAGTTTCAGACATTGATTAAGTCCCCCCCCCCCCCCCCCATGCTTTCCCACCCTCCTCTTCCCTCGGAGCGGGAGGCGAGGCAGGTCCTCTCCTCGGGGCTCTTCAGTCCAGCCGCCTTTGTGTGCAATCGCTGTCTGCAGGTTAGAAGCACATTCTGCTACAACAGATCTCTCCCTGAGAGGTGAAAATAGGTTATTCACTGTTTCTGTTTTTAGCCCAGGAAAATGTAGAGGGTCGTTATCATGTAAAAGAGCAGAAAGAGCTGCGGCTGTGCCTCGCTAATAAGCGTGTAGTCTCGCATACCGTCATGTTCTATTTTGTGTAGCTGCGTTTTCTGCCCTCTGGGACATCCAGATTTTACACTGCACTTATTATGGGAAGACTGGCACATTGTACTAGAGAAAGCGTTATGTGTCTTTAAGGTTACCCAGGCTATAGTATTGGATAATGAACACATAGTCTATAGATGAGGAATATGTGGGAACCCAGGGGCACATTTTACTCTAAGGATACTCATTCCTTTCTCTTTTTTTTTTTTAATTTCGGTTTTATTTTTGTATTGATTTCAGGTGTACAGCTCAGTGGTTACACAATCCTATACTTTACAAAGTGGTTCCCCTGGTATTTCCAGTACCCCAGCTGGCACCATACACAGTTATTACATTATTGACTATATTCCCCTTGCTGTACTTACATCCCTGTGACTATTTTGTAACTACTGATTTGTACTTAATCCCTTCACCTTCTTCCCCTGGTCGCCCAGTTCGCCTTCCCTCTGGCAACTGCCAGTTCACTCTGTGTGGTGAGTCTGCTTCAGTTTCGTTTGTTTATTTTGTTCTTTGGACTCCCTGTACAGGTGAACTCGCACTGTGATTGTCTTTCTCTGACTGACCTATTTCACTGACCTTACTATCCATCCATGCTGTCGCAGATGGTCAGATTTCATGCATTTTACAGCCGAGTAGTATTCCATTGCCTGCGGACGCTGCGGCCTTTTGCAAGGATATTCATTCTTAAAGTAAACTATTCCCTTGACTTCCTTGGCAGCTGGTGCACAACAGAGACAAAACTATTATTTTACTCTTTTGCCCCCAAAACTAATAAAATAACACTAGGTCAACTAAGTAAAGACAGGTTTTTGTCTATGCAAAATTTTATTTCGGCAAAATACCTTATACAAAATTGCTGATAATTACATTTACATGTCTTATACGGTTTCGGGCGTCAAATAGGCATAATAATTTTTCAGTAGGTAAATAATTGCTGGCGAAAAACCTAACAATAGTGTCTACCCTCAGATATCTTCCCTTTAGCATACCACAGTACTCAACATTTGGGCAAGGGGAGCATCTTCTTTAAGTTAAGCTGTGTTTGTTTATTCTGTGGACACATCAGTCAAAATGCAGAGGCATCGTAAGAGCGTAATTCGTGAGTGAGATTCATTGTGACAAAGAAACAAAAACATTGATTCATGGGAAAGTAAACAAGAGGAACCAAGAAAAGAAATGCTTGAGCTGAGTTGGACCAGCACGGGTGGGATGCCACAGAGCTCATCTGCAGCAGGCAGACGCCAGGACAGGCCCCCTGCTCCTGCCCACGTGTGAATAGATTCCCTTCATGCACCCTCGTTCCAAAGTCTATCGGTTGGCAGTTGCCATGGACTTGGAATATCACCTCCTAAAGAGCTGAATTGATAGAAATGGGAATGAGACACTGAGCACCAGATATACAAAAGAACAGCGTTGGTGGTTTGAGGGAAAATGTATTCGGAGACATCGAGACAAATATATTCTAATACATAATGTCCTTAACATTTGCCTAGGGTGTGACAAAGCTCTGATTTTTCAATCTTGTGATGAACCGTTCAAATAGTTGTTTCGCAAGAAGACACAATTGTTTTATAAAAACAGAAATTGACATTATCTTTTTGGTAGATATTTGAGTTTTTACAAAGTAACCATTTCTGCCCTGGCTGGCGTGGCTCAGTGGATTGAGTGCCAGCCTGTGAACCAAGGGATTGCTGGTTCATTTCCCAGTCAGGGTACATGCCTGGGTTGCAGGCCAGTTCCCCAGCAGGGGGCACTCGAGAGGCAATGGCACATTGATATTTCTCCCCCTCTCTTTCTCGCTCCCTTTCCCTTTCTAAAAATAAATAAATAAAACCTTTAAAAAGTTATTACAAAGAAAACAAAATAACCGTTTCCTTATTGCACCACCACCGTACAGTGTGTGGTACATTCTGTGCAGTCCTTTCATTAGCTGTAAGCGTCAGGTACATAGAATTTCCCTAAAGATGGAGTTTCTCCAATGTTTTCAAAAGATCCATCTGCATCAGGAGGTCTTGGGTCAGTAGTTAGTGTGCAGATTCCTCTGTCCTACCCTAGAAATATGGGATCAGAATCTTTGAAGGTGGACTGGAGAAACCTGTACTTTAATAATTCCCCAGATAACTCTTACACACTTTGAAATCTTGTCCCAAACGGCATCAAAAGACATTTCCTGGTTCCTGACAGGTGTCAAGCCAAGTACTCCATACAAGGTGAAATGGTACAACAAACGTTTGGTATTATCCAACGTGTGGCTACACATCTAGGAATTGCCTGAATCACACATACATTGAATGGTAGCAAAATATATACTTTCGGAATGTGTATCCTCAAATACATATGAAATGACCCTATTTAATGTCAACATAAAAACAAACTGAAATCAAATTTCTTATTTTACAAATGTCCAAAAAGTTAAATAAGTTGATGTTTTAAATAATTTTTCTTCTTTCTTTTCTGTTTCACTTAAGGATTACCTCAATTTATGGCTATTCCTCTCAGTTGTGAAACTAAAAAAAAAAATGTAGAATTGCTAGTCTGCCTTTGTCCAGTTGAATCCATTTTAAACCATGAAGTAATGTGACTTCTACCTCAAATAATCAATCAGCCATAGGTCTCAAAATTGACCCAGTCATGTTCAGAAAGCTTGTTAAGCATTCAGTAAATCGAATTCAACTTTAAAACTTGTAACCAGACCTCTCATTGGGTATGTCTCATTTAAATTGGTTATATTTTTAAAGAAAAGTGTTGAATATCCCAATGACTCTTCTAATGGCATATAAGCTGAAACCTAGAGTATGGTGGGAAAAAAAATGTTTATTCTCTATATTTCCCAAGTATACAAATTAAATTTATTGTCTTCAATTTAATATACTTTCTTAGTAATAATATAGTTGCTAATCTGCACCACAGCCCTATTTTATCTCATTCTGGTGGCTGCACACCCCCACCAGAGGCAGGGGGTGGGGGGAGCATACCTCTGAACTATGATTATGTTCCACTGTAGGTAGATACCCTCTCTCTACCACAATAAGGCTTCAAAAATAGTAAGTGTGCTTATTAAATTTCAATGAAAGATGCTTGAAAAAATATGTACAATGAATGTACGTGTAATCGTCAAAATTGAATAGAAAGATAAGATTAAAACCATCCCTTCTACACGCTGTATATTTGATGTCACTGAATTCGTCCAATAACTCTCCTGATGCGAACCTGATCATGACAAACATAAAGTGACATATACCAGACCATAGAGAGACCCTAACTTGCAAGCTGTCCACTTTTCAATAAGGGGAGTGTGACCCCTGTACAAATTTCACACTAAAGACATATAGCAAAATCACCAAAAGGCTAAATACATTTTTAAAAAAGTATCTACAGTGCATGTATTATTTTTTATAATTCAAAGTACATAAAGGAAAACAAGAGAGAATCTTCTTGGCTGGTCCACATACACAGAACATGAAAGCTTTAGAAGGTCATGGGTTTAAAACATTTGAGAAACAGGGTTTCACAGGGTCAAGCTAATTAAGGGCATGGCTCCAAGTTCACCTCATTAACCACGGACATTGGCAGCTCTTGGAGTGTGAATCTGGGAGATGACTGGGCCTGGCCTCTCCTCCTAAATCATTGCTCACTGGAGCTAGAAAGCCAAGGCCCTGCAAAGCTTTCTCTCTGACATCCAGAAACCAAATATGCGAGTTTGAGCATCTGCCCAATTCTCTTTCATGAGGCTACTCCTCTCGCTGCTTCCATTGTCTTAAGTCATCATGTTCTTTTTCCTCTTAATACAATTCTCCTTCTAGGTTTTAGGGCTAGAAATTAAACTTCGCTGTTTTTCTCTTTTACATTTAGTTTTATTTCTGATCCATTAAAGTTGGTCATTCAACTGCCATCTCAATTGTTAGCCATGACTTCTGCTAGTCATTTGAGTTAACCAGTTTGTATCAGTAAACTACATCTTTTTCTCATGATTACAGCAGGCAGTTTTCCAGGAAATGGGGACCAAACGAGCAGCGTTTAGAGGGAAACTGCCTGAACACTCTTATTTGTCTGCTCAGAGCCACGAGGTAGTCAATACTGTGAATGAACCCAGCCCTGCCGGCAATTTCCGGGGACGGCAGACCTCTCCTGACGCTTCTTTCTCCACATTAAAAGTGTCGGTTTACCCAACAGACCACCAAACAAATGTCCCACTATCACTTGGGATAGCCATGCCTTGTCGTCACCTACAAGGGCACAGTTTTACATGACATTTTAGTCAAGAGGTAGACAACACAATATTACAGTGCCTCTATGTGATAAAACAGTCAGTACCTTTTACAAAAGATATTTCGCTGAAACTACAAAAAATATAGACGCTTTCTTTAATGTAGCGCGGTGAGTATATCCGTTTCCTCATAGAGCTTTCAAATGCACAGACCTGAACGACTACAATGGTTTCCGAACCATAATTGGGTGTAGATAATACAGTTCATACTAGTTTATGCAGCCATTTGTTCATCAACATTAAGCACCTATCTTATGCCAAGTGGATGCAAGCTTTAAAACTTTAAACTACACCCTTTTCCTTAAGAAGCGTATGGTTTATTGAGAGACAGACACATAAATAATTTCAGTCACCGCAGTCAGTGCTACTACGCAAACAATGGAAAGTTTTATCGAATTCCAGCACAGGAGGTCACACATTTTACCTGCAGAAGTAAGGAGAGTCTTGGGTAGTTTCTTAGAGAAGGAAGAGGAGTCCTGCTGAGAGAAAATATTGGTGGTGGGTGTGGGGGATGGGAAGGGGGCAGTGGGAGGCACAGCAGTAGAAAGGTGTTGGTAAAGAAGATGTGTTTGAGTATGTTTAGCATGGATGGGAGGTGAGAGAAAGCTTGTAGAGGTGACATTGGGGAGTAAAAGTTACAGGGAGCTTTCTGGTTGTTTTTGTTTTTTCTTTTCTTTTTTTCACTTTAACAGATCTATCCCATCAAGACAAGTGTAAGAGATTCCAGGCGAATACAGTATGAATGACAGTAGAGGCTTCCGCTAGTTTCAAAGGGCAGACGGAAAGCCCGATCTTGGATTAGTATATATCTCTTTGAAAAGTTTCTATTGTTCTGATTTTCCTGGGCCTCGTTGGGCATGTCCTGGCTTTTGAAAAGCTACTACCCATATTAATGAGCACCTGTCTAGGGTTAGCACTGTGCATCTCGCTAGAGGCTCATTCTGCCGTAAGTGCAATCAGCCGACTGTCGCGACTTTCACATCACGCAGAGAACCCTGGGTTCATAAGACCTTGGTTTTCTGTACTTCATCCTCCAAGAAAGTCCATTCTTGGACTTTCTGCTTGTGGAATTTTCCCGACTCTGTAGTTGACGTTTCTGCGCTCCCTCCTCCCACCGTACTCTTCTCGGTAGAGCCTAGTAACGCACCAGAGATCACAGGGCACGGAAGCGGGGCAAAAGAAACAAGCAGGCGTCCATTCTCTTGCCTTCGATTTAAGCTCTGGCTCCCATTCCCAACCTTCCTACCTGAGAAAATCTACTTTTGGAGCTTGGGTGTTCATGGAATCTTGACCCTAAAATGTCTGAAAATTTAGTGAGAAAAGTAGACATCAAAATACTTCTTTTTTGAAACTATGACGAGGTTTTGGCTTGGTTTTATTTCTTGAAAGAGGAGATGCATTGAACATACCAGTTTTTGTGGCAAAAACAATTAATCGGGCCATTAGCTCTGCAAATGAAAAGCAAAGACCACAAACGAAGATGCAGTTGTTTGATACGACGTGATCAAAGGAGCCTTGCACAGGAAAACGGAAGGCAGAGGGTTTTCATGAGACACTTTTTCTAAGTATGGATTAAGGTTCACTTGTTGCTTTTTGAAGAAACATGAATCTCAGTCACAAACTATCTTTTATTTTGTTGTGACTTGTATTCATTTCAGCCTGCTTGTGCTGAGATGTCAGAAAGCTAAACTTGGGTCTTTTTGGTGAGATTCCTCCCACAACACTGTTTTTTTCCGGGATCCTCTTCAGTGCTGATATTCGAGGTCACCTGTGAGGTGGACCATCCCCACAAGAGGGGAGTGCAGATAGGATAGTGCCTCTACCCTGGATTGGGAGCTGGTCTCTTGTCGCGGTCATTGTTAGGAAGTAGGCCAGAGGGTGCCACTCTATACCCAGCTATTACCCCCTAGGCGGGGGCTCCATACTTTTTTTTTTTCAGACTTTATTTATTTATTTTTAGAGAGAGGGTAAGGGAGAGAGAAGGAGAGACACATCAATGTGTTTTTGCCTCTCGCGTGCCCCCTACTGGGGACCTGGCCCACAACCCAGAGATGTGCCCTGACTGGGGAATCAAACCCGCCACTCTGTGGTTCACAGGCCAGCGCTCAATCCACTGAGCCACGCCAGCCAGGGCTCTCCATGCCTTTTTGTCCTGCCCAAATTAATCTCAGCTGTCTGTTGGAAAGAGGAAATGGGCTCCCGCTGGGTCCAGATATGAACAAAACCAGAGTGTCCATGAATGAAACAAAACAGGCCCGTTTTTCCTCTTCTAAGTTAGTTGTAATGTTTCAGAAACGTGCCCTGTCTCAAGGCGGGCACAAGCTCCTCCAGTTTCCTGGTGTGGTCTTGACTTTTCCTCTGAGCAAACTCTCCTAGGTGAGGAAATCCGAGGAATCCGCCCCCCGCCCCCATGTGCCAGAGCGCTGTGACCCCTGCACCCAGGCACTTGAAATATAGCAACAGTGACGGCGAACTTACAAAATGGCTTCATCGTAGGGGTTACGACTTTTAAGTCAAGCTAGTTGGAAGGAACTAAGCTGATTCTACTGAAATTCTATTTCCTGCTTTAAGAAGAAGCCAGAACTATTAAAAATTGGGGGTAGAAAAAGGGTCTCTGAAAGTCAGCTTTGATGTCTTTTTCCAAAGCATTCTACAAAGAATCAGAAAATTTAATGTTGTGAGTCAACTCCAACAACCTGACATTTGCCCTTGCTTCCTTCTGCAATTTCTTTGCCTGAGGTTAAAAATTATTCTGTTGCGTTCTCTCAGCTAAGCCTCGTCACAGACCTCTGGTATCCTTGAAATCAGCAGCAATGACAGAGAGTACACATTTCTCAATATGTCCTGATTCTCCCAAAGCTTTCATTACATTTCCTCAAAGTTAATAAGTTCCATTTCTGGGGATTTTATCCATTCCCAATTCAGAAATGCCTTTCCTCAAGAGACTTAATCTTTAATGAGCCTCTACATGGTATTAAGTATGATTCATGGTCCAAAACTCAGATACAGAATAAATATTTGTTTTCTATTATTTAGTTTACTCTCTGGCTCCGAGACCGTATCCTGTCATAAAGAGGGCAAGTGTGACCCCCGTCCTGCTGGGCGCCTGGCTGGGCTCCGGCCTCTGCTCCTAGGCGTCAAGGGCTCAGACTGTGCTCATGAGTCTCGGGGGGTCAGAGGCTCCCCTGAGATGTGAGTAATCCTCCGAGCCCCCACTGCTTCGCATTGAATTCATCCCACCGCTGGAGCGGGGCCATCCTCCGCAGGCCCCAGGGATGCTGCACAGCTCATCCCCCGCCCCCCACAGCCCTGCCTCCCTGGCAATGACTAACCAGCCGGACCTGGGTCCCCTCTCCTGCAAAACCACAGGCATCTTCCTCATCATTTCTCTACAGACAAGGAGGTTTCCCCACCTCCTATCCAGAAGAAAGCCCTACTCTCTCCCTCTATGCTACTGAGTTTTTCCAAGCATCATTTTCCTCTCTTGATATTTCTTTAAGGAACCCTTAACTTAATCTCATCAGTGGGTTTAAGATTTAAGATAATGACAACCTGTTTGCCCAGGAATGTAACATGCAGAAAGAAAAGCCAGGACCTGCTATCTTGTTAAACTGAAGGAAGGTAAAACAAAACAAAATGGAGAAAATCATAAAGCAATTTAAAATAAAATTTAGCTCTTTGTTTTCGTAGAGTGTTGTAAGCATGTGTCTTTGTGTTGTTGGAACATTTTGATGAGAAACTGGAGCCGATGGTCAGATTTTTGTGAGATTTAAGACAGGCAGAGACGAGATGTCAGAGAAGAAAGACTTTTACTCACCTTCAGATTGAAACCAGAATTTCTGTCACCCCGCTTGGTGGCAGACATCTGTCCACAGAGCCCCAACATCTCCTTGAGGCCATGCTGAGATCAGCAGCCTTATCTTGGGGAGCCTACGCACTGGGGGACAGAAAAAGACAGAGCCAGACTTATTCCTGGGTCCCCCTGAGACACTTCACCCTGAATACTCTCAAATGTTCTGGCGGGAGAATGAGGAAGGCTGGGCCTGGAGCAATGCTTAATGTCTTGACGGTTAGGTAGAAGATTCTACTCCTTTCAGTTTAGGTCTTAAGAGGACAGCGACTTCGATTAGACTGCAGTCCCTGCGATATACAGGTGGCAACACTGGACAGAGTAGCTTAAACTCTTCTAGAAACAATGCATCACATTTGTCTTTCAGGAATAACAGAAAAGATCTCTGAAATCTGGAAAACCCAAGACAGAAGGGTTGATAAAATTCAGAGGCAGTTGGGTGATGTTAACTTACACCCACGGAACACCAAGAAGAGGAAGAAATGAGAGGGCATTGCCATGGAGCCGGCTCTATGTTGATGTCTTTAACTAATATGGGAACTATAGGGAGAAGATAATAGGGGACAAATTTTTCTGAGAAGAAAAGAAAGTCCATGCGGGATTAGGTATTCACATTTTCTGCCCGATATCTTACTGAAGATATAAATTGGTGTTCAGGAACTCGATCACTAATAAGCTCAATAGAGAGGCCAGTGGTAGAACAATTAGGTAATAACAAAGATAGAAAATGTCATTAGTGAACAAATGGGTTGTCAAGTTACCAAGTAAATGATATCAGCAAGAGAAAAGCATGCTATATACTACTGGAGTGGGTAAGAATGTTCCAAAAACAGATTTAGGAATGGAATCCTAAATTCCTAAGGCTGAGAAGGTTGAGAGGTTGAGGAGAACAGAACAGGGATTTTGGAGGCAGGAAAAGGCTGGGAAGAGAATGGGAAACCTGATGCCTCCAGACCAATGCAACTTAAGAAGCAGGAGACCCCGACATTACGTTACAGAGAGATCGCATCAGACAAGAAGTGGGGACGTGTCCCTTGTTTTGGTTGGGGTTGACTCAGTGTGAGCGACTTTACTGGAGTTACGTGATATCAATGAGACTGCAGAAAGGTATGTAGGTACTAACGATCCAACTGTAGACTGCACCATTAAGAGGAATGTGTATAAAAAAGAGTGATTTGGGCATCCCCTAGACATACTAGGAGAATTTCGAAAAAAAGAAGAGACCATACTATTTTTAGAAATAGAGACTGGGAATTTACCCAATCAAGATGAAATATAGCAAGAATAAATGTTAGGGTAGAAATTTATTCCGTGGATTTATTTGATTGTCTTGAGAGCTAAATCTAATTCCGTCACTTTTCAGAGGATCAGAAACATCTTGCAATAATACGTTAACTCTATAATGACCAATATACTGCCTTGTCTTTACAGGTCTCTTCCACTTCTCTGACTGTCCACAGTCTCAAATATTAGACTCTGTTCAATTTATGGTATCAGAATGCATCCTCTCCAGAGGGAAGTCTATTGCAGGGACAACATTAAAATGTCTGATTTAGGGGTTTAGGTGACCCAGCCTAAATAACTGCGCTGACATTCTTCCTACACTGAGTTTAGATCTAAAAAGTACATTCCAAACTTGTGGGAACCACATTCTTACTTTACCCACCCGTTCTAATGAGTGAGTCTCTCTCTCTCTGTCATACCTGAGTTCCTAGTGTCTCTTTGTGTAACTCTCTGCTACCTCTCCCCGCATTTTGGGTTAGTTTGGATTGTCACCATGACTATCTTGGCTTGAAGCGGATGCACCTAAAGTCCCTGCATCTTTTCAGGGGACCAGCCTCCTTCCTAAACCATAGCCTTTCCAATGCGAACCAGGCTGGCTTGCGGTTCTGATTCTGGAACCTGACTTGGCACTCTTCATTGCTTCTTTGCCCTCCTTTCTTATTTAAGAGTTAAAGAAGACTTAAAGGTTAAAGAAAACTTAAGAGTTTTCAGACTGATGGTTTCAGAGATGAATTGGTGGGATGGGGTGTTAGATTTCTAGGTGGGGATAAGGGGGTGGAACAGCTCCCTGTTATATGACTGTCACATAAGTGAAGGTCGCCTACTTTTCAGGTCATCCTAGGTGGCTTTTCTACCATTCTTTACTACAAGGAGAGAGTGAAAAGCAAAGCTTCAGAAAACATAGAGGGTCAAGAAAAGTTGTGCTTCTCTTGAACAAGCAAATGGGAAACTTTTAGAATAAGGAGATTATAAGCAAAGAAAATAGTAGAGGGCATTATGAACAATCCAGAACATAGACTGGAAATGGTAGAAATAGTAGGTATCAGCTGTACCGTCGCTGATTTACTCACTGTATATTGACACTACTTTACTTGGTATGTCATGTTTGGAAAAATAATCACTTAACATCGCCAGACTTTGATAAAATGCAAAGAAAACAATATTTGCCTTCATTTTGGAGCCTTTGCATGAAGGGCCCTATTATACGCTCACATCATCATTAATGCACAGGAAAACATACCCGATTATTTAGAGTGTTTTAGTTGCCAACATGTACATTTAATATGGGTTTGTTTAAATCAGTGTCCATGTGCACTGTTAGCAGAAAACATTTCCACCGGTTTGGTCTAGAATAATTGAGTCCATTTATACTCAACTGGCAAGCTACAGGTACAGCCTGCTGGGAAGACGCAGCTGGAGGCGGGCCTTCTCCCGGTGTCTGTAGTTACTGGCAGTACTTCCCTGTTGTTAGATCCCTGACCTTGACGTCCCATGCAGAGGAGGCTCTTGCTTGCCTCTGCACAGGCTAGATGAACTTTGGAAACAGCTAGATAATCTGACTGCTCTTCGGTGGATAGTCATCACATTTTTTTCCTGACTTGGTCACTTTAATCATCGGTTGTCATAGTATTAAGATCTCTCTCTCTTCGTGAATGATTACAAGTATAATCTTCTCTGAAAACTGCATGCTCAAGCTAGATCACATTATAATCACGAGTAACAGTTAGGTAAATCAATGACTGTGTCTTAAAAAACATGAAATACGTTCCTCCATAGGAGGCTGGAAATTAGGCAAAAAGTTATTTAAGAAAAATAACGGTAAAGTAACAATTTAATACTTTAATATTTTAATCGATATAAGCTCAAACAGAATAATGAAAGCCAATACAAAATTTTAGAGCTCAACTTACATGATTGAATAAAGAAATATATTAATGTTTAATGAGTAACAGATTTTCCATTGTCTTACCGAGAAAGAAATGTGGCAGTGCCCAACTGAGTAGATCATATTTTTACAAGATGCCTACAACTCACACTGGAGAAACTGTTTTGAAAGGATTACCCAATAAAAACGGAGAAAGAACAAGCGGGTTCTAACGAATATCAATACCAAACATAACTCAGTTACCCTGTCTGGGAGTCAAAATCTATTACACTCCAGTAGAACAGATGGATTTTCTGTTTTCCAATTATAGTCTAGATTTTCACTGAGGCCAATAAACATAAATGTTATGGGCCTTGCATAGTATATTTTCCAGAGAAATATATGTACTTTAAGCGCTATGAAGCACATCCCAGAATATAAAAACAGTAGCAAAAACAAGAATTTATGAGAGTAAGAAGCAGCCATCACACTGAAGGTAATATAATATTATATATGAATTACATCTTTCTATATTTAATTAGTCCTTAGGCATCCTAATTAAATCAGTAGCTCCCTTCCATAATTTATGTCCACTTTCTAAAAATGTTGTCTTCAACATTTTTTTAAAAATCTATTGATTTCATATTATTTTTAAGGTTAATCTTAGGCTTTTTTCTTTTTCTTTGGCTTTGCAGCTTAAGAGCGTAAACAGAATACAGTGTAATTTCTCACAGACATATGATAACCTTAACTTATTTTTTTAGTTTTTAATTTTTTAATTTTGATAAATATTACTAAGCTCTCCCAAACTTAGAAGAAAAGGTCTAAGGATATTTTTGATAATAAGTTGCCAACTTTATTTCTTTTTAATTTTTTGGGATATTTTATTGAGTACGCTATTACAGTGGTCCCATTTTTCCCCCTTCATCCCCTCCGCCCTGCACCCCATCCCATCATCCCCTTGCCTCTTAGTCCATGTCCATGGGCTGCACATATCAGTTCTTTGGTTTCTTAATTTCTTATGCTATCCTTAGCCTCCCCTGTCTATTTTTTTTGTCAACATTTTCCCTCCATCACTTTTCCCAGCGCCACCCACCCCCACCTCCCACCCTCACTTTATACTCATCATCCCCAAATATTTTAGCATGTATTTCCTACAAAAAGAGCCATTATCCTATATAACTAGACATCAACAAAATCATGATATTAACATTCATACACTAATATCATTTGACTCTCAGGTCCCATTTAGCTTTTTCAATTGTCTCAGTAATGACTCGTACGACTGAAAAAAGAAAAGTCCAGTCTGCAATTGCATGCTGCATTTGATTGTCATGTGTCTTTATAGTCCTCTAGTCTGGAATATTTACTTAGTCTTCCCTTGAGTTTTGCGACCTTGATATTTTTAAGATCATAAGCTATTTCCTTTTCATAATGTATTCCAATTTGGAATAGACATGATTAGATTTAGTTTATGGATTTGGGGCACTAATGTCTTAGAAGTGACACTTCTTTCTCATTGCACCTGATAAAGCAGCACATAATTTCAACCTGTCTCAGTACCGGTGATGTTTGCTTTGATCATTCAATTAAGGCAACGTCAGGCAAACTCGCCTCCCATCCATTCATGCTATACCTCTTTGCAATTAACACATACTTTGTGGCAAGATAGTTTGAAGTGATAAATACTCCACTCCTCATCGAACTTTCAATATACCCACTAGCTGTTTTATGTGTATTTGTATTGATTTACCAACTGCTATTTTACACAATGGATTAAATTCATTACTATGACTATTTATTTGATGATCAGAATATTCCTTATTTTGTCACAGGGACCCCATTCAAGCAAGTTCCTGGTGGAAAGTTACCACTTTTTGAGCCCTTTTGGACTCAGCGATTGTTATAGGCTCATCTTGCACTTTCCTTGTTAAACACTGGCTTAAACTCTAGGGTGCTGCTCCTCTCTATACCATTCTATTTGGAAGCGATTAATAAAAATAAAAGAAAAATAGTGTTTTCCCAGTACAATGTCCAACCTCCACAGTGGATTGACACCTTCGATATAATTTATTTTCATTCATAATGCATGAAATGCATTAGGCACATCAGTGCAAATCTGAATGAGGCACCGTTACTAGGTACCTGGATTAAAAGCAAAAACAAACTAACGAACAAAAGATAAATTAAAAACACCAAAATGAAAGAAAGGGTCAGATCAAGTTCTAGATGCCAAAGGACTTATGAAAACTCAGTTTCAGAACAGTGGATAAAAGACGAGGAACATGAATGCATGTTCAGTTTTGAATAGTTTGATTTTTCCTGATGCCAGAACAGACATATGTGAAGACTGCAGAAAGGATTATCTTCACACTGCAAGGCACAGACAATTCAGAGGAACTGATTCACAGCCACTGTCATCCCCAAAGAGTTATCAAGAAAACACATCTTTGGAGAAGAGAGCTATAATGAGGGTAAAACATTTCTGCAAATACCTTAGTGGACATTAACATTATCTGACCCAAGTGGCCAGTAAGCCTTCTATTTAACGTATACTTGCTGTGTCAGAACATGCTTCTCAGGAACTGGCAGACCTCATCTAAAGTAAATCCGATGCGCTCATCTCTGAGAGGACCCCGTTTCCCGAGTGATGAGTGGACCCACGCGAACTGGCTGGAGTCTGAGAGGCTGCAAACGTGGACCCCGAGACCAGCTCGCGGCAGGGTCAGCAGCCAGACCTGACGTGAACAGCAGTAAGCATTATACACTTGTCAGACTTTATGAGACAGCGTGGACATAAACAGCACAAGCAGCGGCCAGGCCCAGCCGTTCATTCCTCTCCTCTCTGGAACTGTGGCTGAAACCCGCACCAATGACCACCGGGATTTGTAACACCCTTTGCCAGTAACAGAGGCCAGACGGTCATTAAACTGGATATAAACAAGGCAGGAATTAAGAATGGTGCACGGACGGCCTGGACCTCCTCTGAAACCATCTGGAGAAAACCCAGATTTCCCCTATGTAATCATCGGCCGTAGGGTTCACATCAGCATTTCTACCCTGAAATAAATGGAGGTAAGCCCATTGGGGGTAGGGTGGGAAAACAATAAAAAAAACTTCCCCTGAGCAAATACAATACATAGATACACTTGAAGTCTCCCAGACACATACTCACTGAACATACATTTATGCATCTCTTGTTCACTCTCATTTTATCCAGATATCTGCACATCCATAAAGTTGACTCTTGGAGTAACTTTAATAATCAGTGTATCTATATTAAAGAATTAAATAAATTTTGATTGTATATAAGAAAACTAAAGAAGTCTACCTAAAAATGACAACAATTCTCATAAAGTTTTAAAATTTCTCTTCAAATTAAGCCCTACTGCGTTTAACGGAAGCAGAACTCCTTCTGGGCCGTCTCTTCCACGGAGCCCCATGAGCTCATCTCTCCAGAGATGGTCGGGCCCAGGAGAGCCATTCAGGGGACAGTGTCCTAAAACAGACTTCCAATCTGGCCACAGAGAAGACTTCACACTGCTCCAATGTGTGTGTGTGTGTGTGTGTGTGTGTGTTATGGAAGTACTACACACAGAGGCAAAATTCTCCCCCAGTTAATCAAACTGAAGCCTTGGAGACCCTCACTTATACAAACCACATCCGCAACACTGAGAGACCCCAGCCATTTCATATTAATCTTTATGGATTTTAGATCTTAACAGAGTCCCCCGGAGTTGAGTGTTTCAAACCCCACAAAGAATGTGTGAGTAAAAATTCTCCTATTATCACCTAAATAAATTTATTTCTAGTCAGGGTATATGATTACTCATTAATACTCATTCACTCAAGTTAGGTTTGAAAATTGGCCTTGTGTGGGGCAATAGGCTAAAATGTGTGAGGAAGAAAAATTTATAGAATTGGCTCTCAAAGAGTTTACATTCTAGTAGAAGAGAGAGACAGAAATAAAAATGTAAAGAGTGAGAAGCTAAATTTATGACACATAAGGTTGTCTGTACCCAATCATATGGGTTTCCAGAAAAGTAGAGAGAGACTTCAATGCAAAAATGCAGTAAGTCGTTGGAACCCACATTGAACTTTTGAGTGTGCTTTGACTATATTTATGTTGTTGTTACGGTATCTTTTTTGGATAGTGCTGTCTAAATGTACCAGGGGTCTTTAGAGATATAGCATAATGGGCATAAAGAGAGGAAATATTTGGAAAACTAACATCATTTAAACAAGAAAAAAAGTTATTATTTATACTTCAATGCCACATTGTGTTTTGAAAGCATAATGACCCTTTTTAATCAGGCTGTGGGAAGTCATAAAATACCACACAAATTTAGCTGTTACTTTAAAGCTGAAGAGGATGTGTTTTATGTCATCACTGGGTTTCTAGACTTTTTCTGGTATCTGAAGTCTCAGTTCACTCCAGTAAAGTACGTTTTTCTGCTAATTCCTATTGAGTTCTAAAAATGAAGTTAAAATTAGAGCAACCCAATATTAGGCTTTTTATATTTCCATGCAGTTTAATTTCACTAACATTTCATTAATGACTTCATGAACGTGTCAGATCAGGATTTCATGCAAACACCATGTGAATTGTAAATCTCTTCTAAAATAACTTATGTGTGCAACACACACAGTATTAGGTCTTCTGCTGACATCGAGAACAAATTGAAAAGAAAATTCAATCAAAGTTGACAGTTCCTCAAACAATACACATAACCAAACCAGATTTTAAAACACATTGCTGATAACTACCTCAGTTATTCATGGAAAACATGGCATTAGGGAAACTCGGCAAAGGAAGAGTATGTTTATGTCATTCGTTCCTGATAGTCTCATAGCAGAGGTACACCCTTGGCTAATTATTCATTCAAGAATAATAAATTCAATGCTTAAAATGCTTGCAGTAGACTTACAAATGGGCAGCGATAGACACAGAAACACGGAACATTGTAGCTCAGCAAAGGCAGTGCCACAGTGGTAAGAACAGAATGTGATCACGGCGCACGTGGAACCAATTGTCCTGCCACAGGCTGCGAGGTGAGCCTCCAAGAGGAAGTGACGATTGCTGTCTTTTAAGAAAGAAAAAAAATGTGGGAGCTTTGAGATGAAGGACATAGGTTTTTTCAGGCAGGGAAACAGATTGCAAAATGGCATGAAGCCGTGGCAAAACCTGCTGCCCTCAGGGAATGACAGGTTCTGTAAACGGCTCCAGCAGGTGTGAGGAGGCTGGGGGAGCAGCCCGAAGTTGGCGCGGGGGCTGGGGAGGCCGGCCTCATTCCTGCAGACAAGGGACATCAAGGGAGGCTTGAAGCTGGGAAACGACATAATCAGATCTACTTTGTAGACAGGCAACACTTTTGGTAATGTGGAAATGAAATACAGGTGGTGAAAAGTGGAGGAAAGTGTGACCAGATGAGAGGCATTGGAAAGAGGCCTTATAAGGGATGATATGGGTCTGACCTAAAGGCTGGAAATAAGGAAAGAGGAAAAAGAGCAGATTTCAAGACAACGCTGAGGCAGATTCCTTAGGATTTGATGACAAACTGAGACGACATGAGAGTTGTGGAAAAATCTTTTCCATTATACCTGCTTGCTCAAAAGATTGGGGACTTCGTGGACCTGAGGTAGAGGGTGTGCGTAGCATACGAGGGAAGGGCAAAATCTCTGTTATAGACACGTTGATTTTGAGCTTCCTTGAAATAGACGCTTTTCTGCAAACTGATGAACTACTATTATGGCCTCCAATCACTACCCATACTCCCTCAAATCCATTTTCTGCATCGCTGTCAAAATGACTACAAAAATTCAGTTATGACCCTACTATTCCTTTTCATTAAATCTTTTATTGGCTCCATATTATGTGAAGAAAAAGAGTTCCAGCTTCTCTTTCAGACTCCACACTCTGGCCCCACCTGCCTCTCTCATTGCACTCCTTTTAGAACATTTGCTTCAGGTAAATCGATTTATTGCTCTTTCATACTTTCTTTTTTCTTGGCTATTCATTTGGCCTGGAATGCCCCAACAAGCAAACAATGTTTTAAGACACAAATAAGGTATTGTCTTTGTCATGCCTTTGCTAAGCAATGATTGGCCATGCCTCTGTGCATGGTATACGCCCATCTGTGCACCGTGTATACCTAAACCCTTTAGCACACTTATTTATCAACAGACCCTCTACTAGAACATCAAGAACTATACACTACATGGTTTTTACATCTCCAGCGTACTGCGTAGTACTTGGGTTTGGAAGGAAAGAGAGAGAAAAATGATTACTAGAATGAAGTAAGACATTAAAATGTGCACATCCTCAAAACCTAATTCTACTGTTAAGAATTTATTCTACCAACATTTCATGTGTTCTAGGCCTATGTAGAAGAAACATCAGTTGTATTAGCGTCAGTGGTGCCAATCAATGAGAAACGACCTTGAAGTCCATCACTGGAAGGCCAGTTAAATAGATTTTGACTCTACTAGTAATAAAATGTTGTTTCAATATTAACAGACCTTGGGGCATTTATGTGCATTGATATAAAAAATCCAAGAGAGTCAATGTGAAAAATGAATAGTGAAAATCAGTTCAGTAGAGTATGTTACTGTTTCAACTAAAGGTCAGTATATTAGATCCTTAGGGCTGCCATAACAAATTACCATAAACTTGTTGTTATAACAAAACAAAAATTTATTGTCTCCCAGTTCTAAAGTCCAGAAGTTTAAAATCAAGGTGTTGGCAGGGCTGCACTTCTTCTAAAGACTCTGGGAAGATTGATTCCATGCCTCTTTTATCTTCTGGTGGGAAGAACTGACATCATGACAGTATTGAGTCTTCCTATCCATGAACATGGGATATCCCTCCATTCATTTAGTTCTTTGGTTTTCTCTCATCAAAATTTTGTAGTTTTTTCTCATACAGACATTTTATATCTTTTGTTAGATTTCCACCTCAGTGTTTTATTTTGGGGAGTTGCTAACATAAATGGTACTGTGTTTTTAATTTTGAATTTCACTTGTTCATTGCTGGCACTTAGGAAAGTAATTGGCTTTTGTATACAAAACTTGTATCCTGTAACCTTGAAATAATCATTTATGGTTCAAGTAGGTTTTGTTGTTGTTGATGCTGATTCATTTAGATTTTCTGTGTAGACAGTCATGTCATAGGTGAACAAATATAGTTTTATGCCTTGGCTTGGAATCTGACATTTATTTGGGAAAATTCTAAGTCAGTGTTATTTCAAATATTTTTTTCTATTTGTTTTTCTCTTTTCCTTCTGATATTATCATTATATGTATGTTATACCTCTCGTAATTGGTTCACAGTCCTTGGATATATCTTTGTTCCATTCTTTTTTCTCTGTGTTTCTCACTTTTGTAAGTGTATATTGAGATATTCTCACAGTCAACAATTCTTTACTCAGTTGTGTTCAGTCTACTAATGACTCCATCAAAAGCATTCATCATTTCTTTTCCAGCACTTTCTATCTCTAGTGTTTATCTTTTGCTTTTTAGAACTCCCATCTCTTTGATTCTTGCATTGCCCATCTGTACTAACCACTGTCTACTTGTCCATTAGCAATTTCAGCATATAATCATAGCTGCTTTAAACTCCCGGGCTGATGTTCCAACATCCTTGCTACATCTGAGTCTGCTTCTGATGCTTTCTCTGTCTTTTCAAACTGTGCTTTTTGCCTGTTAGCATGCCTTGTAATTTTTATTGATAGCTGGCTGGGCTTAAAATACGGGCTGAAAGAAATGGCTGTAAACAGGTCTTTAGTGATGCGGGTGTGAGATGTTAGCGGAGGAAGAACATTCTATAGTCCTGTTACTAGAGCTCAATCTTCTAGTGAGTCTGTACCTCTGGATGGTGAAGTTCACAAGTGCTTCTCAGCCCCTGCCTTGCAGGTGGGACAGGCTGGCTAGAGTTGTTGGAGCTGGGTATATACCTCTTTGGCAATGGTAGGCTACAGGGGGCTGGAGCTGGGCACGTCTTTCCCCGTGTGGAAGACTGGAGCAGACTTGAGTTTGCCAGTCCTCCTTCCCCAGATCGGCGAGGCTCTGATAATGCTCCATTAATTTATGCTCTGATAAAATAGTTTCTCTTGGGGAAGACCTTATCAAGAATAGAATGCCCCAACTTTTTTGAAAGTGCTTTCTTTTCCTTTTTATTTATTTATTTATTTACTTACTTACTTACTTACTTATTTATTTATTTTTGCTAGAAGTGATCTTTTTCTTAAATAATTACTTTGAGAACCTGGTCAAGATCCTGGAGTTAAAAGTCACAAAAGTATGGCCACCGCCCCCACACAGACATACACATTGTCCTGCGTGACTGGCTTACCCTGGCGTTTGTAACTTTCAGGCTCATCCCTGATGAGCAATTAGTCAATCACCATTGAGAACTGGTTCCTGTGGTGATTTTTTCTGGGCTCCTATTACAGCAAGTGGTGACTCAATATATTCACCTGTCTTCCCGAGCTTAGTGACAGTGATTTCCCCTTTGACCTCACTTACCTGATGAATCTACAGAGAGTTGTTGATTTTCCAACTTGTTCAGCTTTTCACTTGTTCTCCTGACTGAGTGGCAACCTCCAAGCCCCTTCCATGACAATAGGAAAAGAGTAGCTGATAGACGTTTTAGTTTAAGCTTTGGCTCCTTTCAGGATCTAGCCTTACACTTATTTGTATTTAAACTATCTCCAAAGTAAGGCTTAGAATGGTGTAAGGGATGTCCCTCTTATGAGAGAATAATAGGAATACATAATTCCAGGGTTATTTTTCACTGGGAACACGACACTAGTTGACTGGGCACAGGCCACACGCTCACCTGTGGACCACAGCATGCAGTTCTCTGGTCACTTTGGGCCACGTGCCCAAGTGCTGTGATTGTGGACACAGAGAAAGCAGAATTAATGACTCTATCAGGTGGGGAAAACAAAAGTGTCTGAGCATAATAATCTTGAAATAATACAACTACAGTTACAATATACAAGTTCATGAAGGATTCTTTACCAGGGTAAACATCCAACATGCCATTGATTTTTAAAAATATATATAGGCGATGTCTTTTCATCAACCAGATAGATATGGAAACTGAATAATATGTGGAAAATAAAAGTTCCTGAAAAAAGGAAAAGCAGCACTGAGGTATAGGAAGAATCTGTTATTTTGTTTTTATTTCACTCTGGGAACTCAAATTAGCAGCCGTCATTTTCAAAGAAGGTTGCTTAGTTTTTCCCATCCTAAGGACAGCTCAGAGTAGAAATGTAATATAAAAGAACGAAATTAGCAGATCGGGAGGTGATATTGATGCGATCTTCTCTAGTTGTAAGCACACGCACCCAGGAGTACCCTCGGTCCCTTTGACGCCTCCCCCCACCCACCCCCCGCCGCCTCCGGTGTCACTGTGGGTGACGTCCTCATTCAACTTCCAGCAGCTGCTCTGTGCACGTGGAGTTATTTCATATCTTGGGGGTAAGGTCTGGTCTTTTAAACTTAAGAAATAATTATCATTTCAAGTAGGTGTTTTTCAATAAGATCCCTTTGGGATCAGCGTGGCTTCTAGCCTTTCTGTGACTGGGAACAACGTTGTGTTTGTGGACGCTGAAATTCTGTGAGCTGCCAAGAGACTGTAGATCCCATTTCTTCTGTCTTCCATCCCTTTTTCCGCCTTTCTATATCGAATACTTTCTTTCCACGTTAACTTGACTACACAGCAATAAGATACTCTGCGTGATATTGAAACTGCCTCTAATGTGACCTAATTTCTTATTCCACGTGAGGTGGAAAATATGAGTCCTAAAAAAGTAAACTATGCCTTTCAAGTAACACTGATCCAATTTCCTAAAGCTTATTTATTTTTAAAAGAATATTTATATTCTTAACATATAATTCTGCATTGTCAAGATATTGGCTGAGTTTTTGGAAATTCTGAAGATTTTTTATGACTCCTATGGTTTTCATCAATGATAGGTATACTTATTTAAGACTCTTTTAAGATCCTTTATATACATGAAAATACAACTAATGAAAAAGAAGATAAGCATTACAGCTCATGATTATTTCTCCATGAAAAGTCTTAATTCCAGAAAGAAACTTATTTTTAACACTTTTAAGCAGTAGTAGTTATTCCTGGTGAACAAATATGACATGATTGAGTATTTTAAATTCTATACATACATCGTGTTTTCAGTATTTTAAGGTTTTTGGTATGTCCTTCATGCCAGCTCCACTGAGAGACCTTCCCTAATTAGAGGCGAATTCTCCAAGATCTCTGCCTTATAGGCTACATTTTCTAAAACTGTGAGACTGTCATTAGTTAGTGGAAGGGATAGTAGGGAGAGAGAGGGGGAAAAGATGTTCTTTCTATTGGTAGGATGTGCCAAAATGTGAAAAAATATATTTTTTCAAACTACAAATGCCTCCTCCCAGTCCAGCGACATCGTCTGATATCAAGTTCTCATCCCTGAAAGTCACTGACTCCAAGAGCCACTTTCATGCTGGAAAATAGATTCCATTCCTCGCGTTGCTGAGATGGCTAAAAGTTGAGAACTATCAGTAAAATCAGGAAGAAGTATTAAATTAAACTTACCCGTTTACTTATTAATAAAGAATATAATCAGATAAGGTTTTTTTTCTGTATTCCCTACACATTTTCTTGTGGTATACAATAGTCTTTATCAAACTTGGTATTCATCTTAAATCATGTACATGAATATCTAGTAATGAATTATTAATGTTAAAATTTGAAACATTTTAAATTATCTTCTCAACAGGATGCCATACGCATGTTATAGAGCGATTTGTTTGCTCAAAACCAGTCTCCCCCACAGACTGTGCCCTTCAGGAGTTGGGGTTGTGTGGGTTTGGTTCTCACCTTCAGCGCGGTACCTGGTATATTACAGACACTCTGAAGTTTCCGATGAAAGTGTTTATTGGTGAAAGAGAGATCGTGACTATTTTGCAGGTTTTTTGTTACACAACGGAATAATCACTTATTATGCAGAAATTCTGGGAACGTTCCCAGGAAAACAACTTAATTATATATTTTTAAAACAGAACTGACAGGAGATACTTTGCTCATGGAAACATGAAGGTAATATCAACTATCTTATAACACTGATAAAAAATAAGATGCATATAAAAGATCTTTAAAATATATATATATTAAGTTAATAATCTGGTATGATAGAAATCTTATTGTTCAGAGCTACTTACTACTAGATTACAGAAATCTATTAGGTCCCTTAAATTTAAGTTGTTGCGTTTGTATAAAGCGAAACAGTAAAGTAATAATACTTACCTGGTAGAGTTAACCTGTCAATACTTTAAAATAGTCCAAGATCATTCTTACTTAAAAGCATCAGACCATGTGAAAATGTTTCATTAACCATTATCATGAGTGTTATCACGAATTATTTCTTAGGGGAGATTATCAGGAGCCTACTGTTGAGTCAAGACATAACCGTTTCTGTCGTTAGCGTGGCTGTAAACATGCAACACAAAGTTGCAGTTGTGCAAACAAGCTCCAGGTTGATGGTTTGCACACTGTTTCCCTTTCACTGGCCCCTTTCGAAGGTCAAATGACCCCGCAGACCACCTACTCTTGGCCTTACCGCACACGGACAGAGATCTGAGGGTTTCCTTAGGCTTCTAAACAGGCCCCGCCATCACGTGACTTTTATCTTTTAAAGTTACAGGGAAAAAAATAGAAAAACTAATTAATGTAAAGAAGGAAAGAAAAAAAAATCCCGCACTCTCACATGTGTTCTGCAAGGTGCTAATTATATACCTAACTAGTGGAATGCTTCAAATTTAGGTCTAAATCAGTGGTAAGGGAGACCTTAGAAAGAAACACAACACTTATTTTACTGCTTCTCCAAGTACCATTTAATTTTCTTTGAGAATCAATAAAATGGACTCACTTTCAATAAAACGCTATCACAGCCATTGATATCCGTGGTTGATTGGAGACTTGTCAGCCACTTGCCCTGTGAACAAGAGCACAGTGAGGTATGGCCCTGTGATTTCCACCTCCCGGCTTTCTTCCTTAGTGGTTTTTTTCTGAAAAATAACAGAATCTTTGTGTTAAAAGTGGTGGGTTCTTAAATTATGCCCTTTGTTTCCTAGATTCATTCTCTTCCCTTAAAATCTGTCTTCCTTTTTCATAAAGGGAACTTACTTATTGTGAACCTTAATTTGTACCTCTAACACTACAGTTTAAACACAAAATAGAACTATTTTACTTAAGAAACGTATCGTTGAAAGTTAAGTAAACAACCATTTATTAGCACACTGTATTGATTTAATAACTGGAAAGATTATATTTCATTATTGTATCAACTTTTTTTCCAACCTGGCTATACTACTTTTCATACTTCACATAGCATTTCACTTAGGACCCATGTGTCTGTTACTTTATAGAAGGTATTTTAAAATACTATTTTTTATACCAATTAGATCATCTTGCTAGGCAAGTTTGTAAATTAGTGTTTCCAAAATGCATTTCCCCTTAAAGGTAGAAAACCAGTGGGAATTTAGACTATTTTGCAAACCTGTGAATCACCCCAAGGGTTCCCTGCAAATGCAGACAACGGAAGCTTCCAGTGAGAACCCCCAGGCAGCAACAAGAGCTGTCAAAGGACAGCAGGTCATAAAACAAAACTATCTGTAGACCCGAAGATGTTTCCTGTTTCTGATCTTAGATGTGCTACAGTTTTCCAGATTGTTTTTCCAAGCCTCCTTTTAGCTGGTATTTTCCCTGGTTATATCCTGCGAGGGAAAAAAGTCAGACTCTATCCACCAAAATCAAATAGTAATAGGACTTGTCCTTTCAGAGCATGTGCAAATGAACAGTTTTTGTTTTCTACTACAGAGGGAATGAGGCTTTTGAGTAATCCTGGAAGGAAAGTGTTTCACAAAGCCCTACATGAAAATTAGAGGCAAAAAGCATTTTAAAAGAGAAAGAGTCCAAGCCTCCACTTTGGGCCTCAGAAGGTCCTTGTCCTTTGTTGAGGAATCTGACAAGTGTCCCATCAGAGACATAATGAGACAGAAAAGCAAATGTTACATGAGGGAAAATGAAGTCAAATGGCAATAGAATAGAGAGAATGAAACAAGCCAAGCTGGATCATTAAGTTAAGAAAGAAACAGGGTATTAAGATAAATACAGCATGGGGCAAAAGTAGGTTTACCGTTGTAAGTACATGAAACACAGAGTTTATTCTTCTGTTATTATTTATTAATCACTGTATTATTTTTCCGTACAACACCAAGAGTAGAAAACATATTTAATAATGCAAATGTTTGAAGTTAATTTTTATAGCATTCCGTATTTCATTTCATGACAGGAAAAACATCAGCAAGTATATAAGGGAATGGATTATTCAGAATGTTTTAAAATTCTGAGTTTTATCTCATTATAAAGGAAGCCTTCAAATTTTTCAAAGAAAGGTCAGAATTGTGGAGGTTGCTAGAAAATAATCAAAAAGGGAATTCCATACTTGCCAAGCATCTATCCGCTAATTTACTCCTTAATTTAATGTTTCTCTGTGTGTGAGTATGGGGCAGGAGTATGTCATAAGTATATAACATTCATATGCAATTGAATGTTTTCATTGGTACACTATATATATAAATTGTGTACCAATTTATACACACACACACGCACGCCCACAAATTACAGTGCAGACCCGTTCCAGAACTCGGTGAATTCCAACTTAGGCTGAGATACAGTGACCTCTGGAGCGTTGGAGAGACGGAGCGCTTCTCGAGCGGAGTGTGAGAGCAAAGGGGCTTCGCGCGATCCTCCGAAGACTCTAACCGACACAAACCAAATGTTGAAGGGTAGCGCTTTGAAAGCTCGTACCCGTTCTCGTAAGTCGGGACGAAGTTCAGGAGGCAGAGGACAAGAGGGCTTTTGCTATCCGTTTGTTGATTCGCTCTTAACTTTCACAAAAATTAAATTTAGGATTTATACTTTCCTCCTTTAACTCTAAAATACTGGGGTAGTTTGAGCAAAGTATGGTCACAACTTACATTTTGTGCCAAGTGTTAATATTTATTTTCTCCAAGGGGGAATATTTAGCCAATATTTAAAGAACACATATGGTTCTTTTCTGTGGAAAATATTTAATATATGTTTTCTGAAATTTGAAAATAATAACAAGAAAAGTAATCTATCACTCATGTATTTCCATGTGCTCAGACAGAAAAAAAAAGCACAAATAATTTTATTTACTTAAATATTATCCAGCAGTTTTAAAACTCCATACTTCACTTAATTTTGCCATTTCTTTTGTTTTGCCACTTCTTATTCATTAAGTTTTCTGGGTTGTTTTACTTTCCTTACATCATTCCTCTGTTCAAAAAGAAAGTAGTGATATTATTATTTTAAATTGCAAAGATAAGCTAAATTATAACCACTATTTTTAATACTTAAACTATTAAATATAAAAAATGCAGTTACTTAGTATGAACAGGTACTATATATATGATTATAAAACCAAATATTTCGAGTTATCAAAGTTAAACTTTAATAAATACTAACTAGAATCGTAAGTTTTTCTGCAACAATTTTTGTCATTTTTTAACTTTTCATTTTTATGTGTGTCTTAATTATGATAAAAATTTTTTGGGGGGGTGACATGGGTTAGTAAGATTACATAGGTTTCAAGTGTACGTTTCCATGATACATCATCCACATGTTGCATTGTGCGCCCACCACCCAAAGTCAAATCTTCTGTCACCATATATTTGACCCCCTTTACCCTTTAGTGCCCCTCACCTCCCTTCCCGCTGGGAGCCACCACACTGTTGTCTGTGTCTATGAGTTTTTGTCATTTGTTTTTCTTATCTGTTCACATGCTACTTTCAGTTTTACATCCCACATATGCATGAAATAATACGGTTCTTGACTTTTTCTGACTTACTTTGCTCAGTTTGATATTCTCAAGATCCATTCATGTTGTTGCAGTGACAGTATTTTATCTTTTCTTATGGCTGAGTAGTAGCCCATAAATTTTCACTTTTAAAGTAGACATTTTTCTTCTCTAGATGTGCAAGACCGTGAGGAACTTACTTATCAGTATTTTAATTTTTATCTCAGTTTTACATCATCAACTATCACAGAAAACAATGGAAAAAAAGAAAATTCAATTCAGAAAGGCAAAACCTAAAAAAGATTAAATAGATTAGATTAAATTAGATTAATGATGTTAGTTGTATTAGCGGAAACAAAATTTTACATATATGCAAATGAAATTCTGTATAATGGGGGCATCTTCAAGGAAGTATATAATATGTATGAGAAAATATGAAATAGTTATGACCTTTCCAATGTTCTCCAGTTAAGAGATTTTTCATATATTTAGGAAACTTACCTGCTTTATTTGAATGGTGCCTGGAATGAAATATTTTATGTTCTAGCACATGTTTCTTTGTAATAATTGACTAGTTCTATTTATTAAGGTACTACATTAGTTCAGGAACTTAATGCAAGAGGGTTTATGAATTTAAGTGAAGCAAATGTAAATGAGTTTTAAACATATGAACTTAGGAAAAAAGTTAATAGTAAGTAAAAATGGCAGAAAGCAGCTTAGGAATAAACACTGGGGTGGCCAAAGAGCTCATTTGTTTTCTTCCATAAGGTGGCTCTAGTAGTGTTTAGTCATCTTTAACTTCATTCAAAACAATTTCGTTAGATTGTATTGTGACAGCTGTCATATCAGCATGCATTTCAAAAGCTTACTAAAACTGGTGAATTCTTGTATAGCCATTTTAATGCTGAAGTTGGAAGAAAATATGCAACATTTTCAGCATATTATCCTATAGTATTTCAAGAAATGTAAAAATACAACTGAAACACACAAAAAACAATTTGTGCAATCTATGGAGAAGGTGCTGTGACTAATCAAATGTGTCAAGAGTGCTTGGCGAAGTTTTGTGCCGGAGATTTCTTGCTGGATGTTGCTCCATGATCAGGTCAACTCGCTGAAGTGGAGAGCGATCAAACGGAGACATTGAGAACAATCAATGTTATAACACATGACTACAGGAGATAGTCGACATACTTAAAATATCCAAATCAATAAAGTTATTAATGAAAATGGAAAATGTGCCTTCTCTTTTACAGAAAAACTAAATGACTTTTTGGCCAACCCAACAGGACACTCAGTCATACACAGCACGTTGTACAATTTTCTCAATAAGACTGTGCTCCTTCTAGATTTTGCTAACCACGTTCTGAATGATTCATTTCATCACAACTTTCTGCGTAAGATCACTGGGACAAATGCTGGAACCCATGCAGATATCCTAAAATGGATGGGGCGAAAAAAGGAAAAAAACAAAGTGAGAGAGAGAGAGAGAAACTTCACACATTATTTATATCAATAAATGTAGGTTGGGGACTAATTTGATCATTATGTAAACATATTACATTATCATTTTACTAATCTTAATTTAGAACATTATAAAATCTTATTTAAAATTCTCTTTACTTTTTAAAACAATTTAACAACCATCATTTTGCTCTTCACTATTGAAAGCACTAAGGGGAGATTATTTTCATAGAGTATTTGAATATGTGTGGTTCTTCAATGAGGAATAATACATTAACGAAGAGAAACAAATAGAAAGGAAATATCTTGAACATAGTCATGTAACCTGGTTTGAGTATTAAATTCCTAGATGTTTTGAAATATTAAAAAAAATTAAGTAGAACAGATATGAAGTTTAGTGTCTATAACAGAAATCATATTTGGGGTGCGGGGTGCCTTAAAGGTCTGTTGCCCTCTGCACTTTCATGAGACGACCTTCTCCCTAATCAGCCCCAGGCACTTAATGCTTCAAAGAAATTAAAACTGCTAGGGTAGGAATGTGAAATAAAAATAAAACATCAATATTTAAATTATGATACTACAAATATGAATTTTCAAGAAGAAGTGAGGCTTGAAAGCCAAGCATTGCTAAAGAAAAACTTAGATATTTTTCATGTCCCATTTTAACCAATTAAAATTCAAGCTCTGTGAACTAGACAAGAGAGAGAGAGACAGAGAGAGAGAAAAAAGAAATGCCTTAGGTTGACCAGAAGTACCATATTTTGCTGTGTATAATAAGTACTTTTTTGACCAAATTTTTGAGGGAAAAATAAGGTAGCACATTATACATGGGTGGTACCTGAAATACTTTGTATCTATTCTTATAATTATTTGTTACCTAAAATTTCTTATACCATAATATGTTCAAAAATAAATGCTAAAATTCCTTTATAACACGAAAAACAAGTATCTAAATATAAACAAATAAATAAATAATTGAATTTAAAAATTAAAGTAGAAGATTTTTTTCCAAAAGTTTGGGCCAAAAATGTGGGTGTGCATTATACACGGGGTGTATTATACACAGCAAAATATGGTAACAAGCAGACACTCTGAATCCTGGGGGAAGTACCAGGATGGGAAGCTGCCATATATGAGACTGTATGTCCTAAGTTTTCCTCTCTGAGTTCAGCCTAGAGGAGTGGAGGTACCAATCAGTTTAACAAAGAAGGCAAGGACATGGAAATCTTACCCAGTTCCCAACATGGGTCGCTGGGCACAGACGTCTGTGCAGAGGTCCTGGTGCCTCCATGAGGTGCAGTGCTGTGGACATGAGACGGAGGAGAAGGACCACAGGTACAGAGAGATGGTCTCCCGAGCTTCTCTTGGTCCCATGTGGCAAGAGCCGACTACGGTTGGGTGGAGAGGCAGAACCAAGGATCCAGATGGAAGAAGTGTTGGAGTCTGCAACCCAGCAAGGGCTGAGTAAGCAGAGAGCTGCTGACAGGGCAGAGAAAAAGTACATTTTGTGTTCATCAGTTCCAGATGTCAATAGCAAATGCCAGCAGAAGATCCTGAGAAAGGCCAAGGCCAAGTTCTGCAGGAGACACAGAACACCCACTCTGCAGCGGCCTGAACACCAGAGAGCATCGGATGGGTCCAAACACTCTTTCTTCTTCCTTGGATGGTCATAGAAGCTCCCCGCTGGCTCTATCCCCACCTCCCACCTGACACCAGTCAACACTATCCAGTGAATATATAGGGATGGTGGAAATAAAGAGTCAAGTAATCATTTTCAAAGGACTGTGTATTTTCTTTATGAACTGTTAAAATTACTGGATTTGATTACGTTTTAAACCAAATTAGACTAAATGTAGCTTTTTATTTGCAACTAATCATGAAGGAAACCAGATCATTATAGACAAACTAAAACAAAGAAATTGTTTTTTTTCTTGTTCTTCTGATTATAATGTGAGCCACAGTAACATCTCTATGACATAAACACTACGTGAGCCCCCCAAAAGTATTGATTTTGCAAAGGTTAAAGATTAGTAACACTAGGGGAGCTATAACAGGGAACTAGAGAGTAAAAATGATCAATTTCCCTGGCTAAACTAAATGTGTTTTAAGCATTTTACATTATTCAATAACCTAGTATTTTACAACCCAAGCTAAGAAAGTTTAAGTGATGTACTTGGTCTCAAACTTGAAAATATGGGCCTAACATTCCTCTTATAAACTGTTATTTTAGGAAATTATGTGGTACCTATCAGTAACTTTATTGATGTCCATATTTAATTACTATATTATATGTTTCAGTAGTCATACTAGCATGATTAAAGGTGTAAGGTTTAGGTATTTATGGTGTCTTTTTCTGTAATAATGTTACGATTGGAATCAGCTATGCCTGACTGTTATTTAACTCAATGTGAGTAGACGAGCACAGGTAGAAGAAACCGAGATTTTTATCATTAGGAAAAAGGGCTGTAATTACTTTGAACCAAAAGAATTATAAAACTAACTTTCATAAAATTCAGTGAAAGAAAAAAATGCACTTATCTCTCCCAAAATGTTGGAAGATAGCTACATTGGAATTTTGAGGGATGGACTGAATATTCGGAAGCTCTTTAATTCCCTACAATATTAGGAAAATAATAATTAAGCACACCAAATTTGCAATAGTATAATTCTAATGTATAGACTTCACAGTGGAAGAGAAAACAATGCCTGTTAACTTTTACCTGTCTTACTAGAAGATTTAAGACCTCACAAAATCGCTCTTAAAATACTCATTAATTCATGTCATCCTATCTCATCAGTAAAGTGTTCCTTAAGTGGTCATACCAGCACATCCCAGAGTTATTATGATGGGCACCCCTATTTTACAGTATAATTCATTCGCTACATTAGTGATTGACTCGTAATCTAAAATAGATGTGTGCACACACACACACACACACACACGCACATGCCTTTACGATACTAGGCATCCAATAACAGTGGTTAATAATAACCATAACTAGTATACCAGGCATTTGTAGGTTTATGAACAAACACAAATTACTCAGGCCAACTATTTAACAAATGTATGGAAGTACAAACCTCCACGCGAATTTTAAACTGGCCACAAGAATCCACAGTGATCTGGTCACAGGCTGTTTTTTTCTGGGAAAGATTCGGTTTAAAGATTATCTCCTGCAGATTTTCTAGTAGTTTTCATTGTAATTCAGTGTCTATATTAGTCTAATGTTATGGATTCTTTTAAAATCTAGAAAGGTAAAATGCAAACTGCATTATTATGGAGCACGTAAAGTTTGTCGTATAAAGAGTTAATATAAGGCAATGTTGAGACTTCTTGAAGTTAGGCCTTTTGAAATTTAAGTCATCTGAAACAAAATTGAAATATGTTATAAAAACTATCATCTTTTAGAAGAGCAAGCATTTGGTAAAATAACTGGAATAAGCAAAATAATTTTAGAAAAAACTATTATCTATGCTAAGAGAATAGCTTGTAGCTAGTTCAAAAAGGTGAATTTGCTTTTGGTGTCAATTCTTTGGTTAAGTAAAAGTAAAGACCTAATTCCAAGTGAGAGAGAATATGTAAGAAAATATTGTTCCTACTCTAATTTGAACTCCAAGTGAAAATCAACTTTAAAACATTTTGGACTGAGATTTTGGAGACTGAGCTCAAGTCCTGACTTCGTCTCTGGGTGGCTTTGAAAAAACACCTTGACCTTTCTGTTCCCAGTTCAGCAAAACAAAGGTGTTTAATCAGATCACCCAAGTTACTTTGAACGTTAAACTTCTAAGACTCTAAGGCTTCCAAAAGCCTGGGGGAAAAAATTAGAAAACTTCAACTGAAAATATGTCAAGATCCAAAAGATCTCCTCAAGCCGGTGAACCAGTATTTTCCAAGTGACGCATGTGTGCATCGTAACGTCTGAGTAAAAGATTCTCTCGAAGTGCAGGATAGACCAATAGGATTTACATGTAGCAGCACTAGAAGACAAATAATTTCTTTCCAAACCCCAGATTCCAATTGTCTTCTAAGAAATTACTTGTTGAGTTCTGTGTAGTGTCTAAGAAAAATATCCATGGTTATCTGAAATGGCTGTCACAATTCTCCTAGGTTTTCCAACTGTATGTCTTCTTCCTTCCTTCCTTTCTTTTATTCCTTGCTTCCTAGTGTTTGCATTAAATACTAGAGTATATTTTAAGTAATTATTGCTGATTTAAACACATAATTTAGAAGGAGGCAGCTATATTATTTGGTGCCTATCACATATTTGTTTCCTATATAAATATAAACCTATTTTGTAAATTATTTTTATTTTCCATTTTTAAATATTAAAAATTAAGAGCTTTTTATAGTGGAACATACTGTAAAGAATCTGAATGGAATTGTGGACTCAACAAATAACTCGGAGATTCAAAAACTATTTCAAGCCTGGCAATATGTGTCAAAATAGCTAGTTGGATTTTATCCTGGGGTAGTGTGGAAACTGGAATTGTAGAAATCCAGTACAAGGGACCCCAGGGCTTTTTGGTTCTGTCCCTCCCTTTATGGCTGAGGAGTCTGCCTGAAGATGTTTGGCAAGCTCATGTGCGTTCGCACAGCTCGAACCGGAGTCGGTAATGGAAAGCAGTGCTCTGACTCCAGTCCAAAGCGAATCCATTTGCAGCCCAGGATTACACTCTCCTAAAAGTGATTCATTGCACCGCACTCCCCACCGCATTCCAGCGCCTCGGATACTTTGTGTCTGAACGTGGATCCCTTAGCATAGTGACTCTGCCTCCCCGCACTAGCTCAGCACTGGGTATGCTGCTATCTTTGGACAGGGTGCTTACCCACCGCTATTTTGTTACTATTTAAAAGAAGGGAATACAAAAATAAAAGCACTAACACCATTAGCTCATAAAGGTTCAGGGGCCAAAGATGGGAGTCCCTTACACTTCTCAGTCCACAGCATCTAATGGTGTTTGCTGTTCAATGAGTAAGTGTTCAACAGGTTGTTGTGAAATTGAATGGAACAAAAGTGAATTGAATTGAATTGAGAAGTGAGCTACCCGCACTGGAAATGGTGGTAACTCTGTGAGACCACTAGGAGGAGATGCAATTCAGAACATTAAATAATTTCCAGGGAAAGACAAATGGCAACTTTTCTTCAACCCTGAGACTTACGTTAGTGTTGAAATTTAAACCAATGTTGTACTTAGCATTCCAGAAGATGAGAATATATCATTATCAAAAATTTTTCTTTACTAGTTTAGGTAAAAAGATAACGTATTCTTTATTTTGAATAAAAATATGTCAATGCTGAGGCACTTCAGTAGGTTTATTGGGATAGGGGAGTCTGGGAAAAACCTTGAGAATGTCTTTGCCACCCAAGAAAGATAACTGTCTTTCTTTTTACAATATTCTCTGGAGATGGGAAAAACCTATCTTGGTCTATATTCCCTATAAACAAAGAAACAAGCAAAACCCCCTCTGCTATTAATCTTAAAATGATATATACAACACAGATGGTGGTAATGAAAGATGTAGTTGAATGCTTCTCTATTATTGAAAAGTTTTTAACTTTGTAATTGCTGTACTATTTCATTTCACCCCCTTCTGTCATTTTAATAATATATCTAAGACAAACAAAGAAATGTCTATAATAAATTACTCCAAGAGCATGCTTAGTTTTCTCAAGCACAGATCTGATGAGAATGGAACTTTAATGATTCTGACTCTGCTTCCTATTCAGTCTTAACATGGAACCATTAGATCAACAAAGCCAGCTGTGTTCAAGATCCATTAGGAGCCAGTATTAAAATAAAAGTAAATATTAAGTCTGAACCTAATTCTATTTTACAAATATCGTCGCTGATTTTTTAAAATTCTTTGCTTGATGTATCTTTTTTAACTTCTTCAACTCGATGGTACAATAGTTTTTCTTCTCATTTTCTGTGTCAAACAATATCTGTTTCTCCTGGGAAACAAGGTTCTCTGAACTAACCCTCACTCCTTCACCCACCACCTCTCCCCGCTAAGAATATGTCAAGGCAGCGTGCTGGTAGGACTACAGAGTGACTTTCTATAAATTTACTCAAGCATGTTATAAAAGTTCTGTGTGAAGTTCTACTACTTCAGTGGGGGCCTCGGAATTTGGGACAGTCCAAAATGTCTCTGAGGAAATGGAGGTTTAGACTCCTATCAGCTCAGATTTCAAAAACAGAAAAGACAGATAAACTTTCTAAAAAGTTAGTTTATATGCAGCAACAATAAAGAATTTGAGGAAGGTATGTACACTTACCTACAAAATCACTGTTAACACAATGTATATTTTTAAATCCTATACTTGGGAAAGTTAAGTCACACCCTCAAAATCTCCTTGCTGGTAATCAACAGAGTTGATATTCAAATGATTTTCTATCCCCTTATTTCTGGCCAGTATTATTTTCTCTCCTGGGGACGTTCCTCAGGGGTCTTCAGGGTCTCCCAACATTCATTTCTGTTTCTCGCAGGCTGGCACACCACCCCAAAGACTCTGATGGCTATATATGCTGACGTAAGAAATTTCCTTCATTAAATGAGTGGCCTCTCCTTTGTTTGTTTGTCTAATAAATTTATTGAGGTAACTCTGGTTGATAACATTGTATAAATTTCAGGCGTACAATATTATTATTCAATATTTGTATCCTCTACTGTGTGCTCACCTCCCAGAGCCCAGTTTCTTTCCATTATTTTTTCTTCTGTGTACTTGGCCCCCTTTGCCTATTTCACCTCCTTCCCCTACACCCTTACCACTGGTAGCCACCATTGTGTTGTCTTTATGAGTTTGTTTTTGCTTTGTGAGTTTATTTCTTTTTTGCTGTATAGTCTACATACGAGTGGCAACAGGGTTTCAGCCTACTCTGACTGACTTCACTTTGTATCATACTCGCAAAATCCATCCATATTGTCACAAATGGCGATATTTCATCTTTTGATGGTAGTATTTCATTGTACAGGTACCACATCTTCCTTATCCATTCATCTGCAGATGGACACAGGTTTTTTTCTGTTTCTTGGCGATTGTCAATATGCTGCAACCAACATAGGAATATGCAAACATATATCTTTTCGAATTAGTATTTTCATATTCTTTGGATAAATACCCAGAATAGGAATTACTGGATCATACGGTGGCTCTATTCTTTATTTTTAAAGGGAATTCTGTACCATTTTCCATAGCGGCTGCACCGAATTACAGCCCCACCAGCAGTGTGTGAGGGTTCCCTGTCCCCCACATCCTCACCAGCACTTGTTATTCCTTTGTTTTTCAGTAATAGTCGTTCTAACAGGTGTGAGGTGTGATCTCATTGCGATTTTGACTCCAAAGCTTCTCGTAGTCCATTAGCTTTGGGAGCTACCTGTCCATTAGCAGTGTTGGATGCTCTTGCAAGTGTTCAAATATAGCTTTCAAAGACAAATGAGTAGCCTTCATTCCCAGAAACTCCTGACTTCTACCTTTCCTAGCTCTGGTCTCTGAAACTATAAATTTGCTTTATATTCCCCTCTCTCAAAAACCATCTTCTGACCTGACCTGGGCAGTTTAACCTCTTCATGAGGAGAAGTTACTTCAAGCCTATCATAGGAGCAGCCTCCAAACTCTTGACTCACGTAAAGGCAACAAAGGGGGAAAAAAATTTAATGTTTTTATTAATTTTTAAAGGTTCACAGTTAAGTTTCTTCATTTGCTAAACATCTTGGAAGATTACTCTAGTCCAATAAAAGTGATTGTTATTAGGTGAATTTTGAAGTGAAATTAAGTTTCTTGCAGCTTGAGTCTGAGGAGAATTTTATCTTCTTGCAGTGGGAGCTGTCTATAAGGTCAAGATGACAGAAGGGACAAGGTTAGACAGCAACATTGGTGAATCACATAAAAACCCAAGAGATCCAAAATGTACAGTTAGCCCATTCAGCATTCTCTAGACTTTGTTTGTTGAGAATCAAGCAACTCAACAAATGATTGATTTAAAAAATTAATTCTAAGGCACCTGAAATCATCAACAGTAATTTCTTGGCAGGTGTAAAATGTCTTTATTTCCTGAAAACTTTTAACAGCTTTTCATAAACTTTGTTTGACCAACCATTTAAAAAAAAAAAAAAAGTTGAGCCTTTAATTCTCTGTATTAAATATCTTCCTGCTTGAATGATCTAGGGTAATTTCTATTTTCCAGGACAAATCCTGATTGTGAAAATCTGCTTTACTTTTTGTAATTAAAGCCATGTAATGAATCACCACTTCACAGGGATTTATTTCATATGTGATTATATAATCCTATTCTTTAATAATGTGAATGGCAAATTATGATGGGTAAATAGATGAGAAAATTGAATGACTAGATTAAGCAATTTATTTTTTATCATTTTTGTTACCATTAGCTACATTAAAAAGCTGTTTTTCAATCTCAAATAGGAGGAAATATAACTCCCATGATTTTAATCTGTAGTACCTGAATTTTAATATTTTAAAACACCTCTAAATTACTAAAATGCTGTATACCAATTAAATGTGAGCAAAAGCAAAAGTAGTTTACTAACTAATTTGCTAAAAGCAGTTAGTAACACATGCTCACTGATTTCTTCCTAAGTAGCAGTATTTCCTTGCACAGCTAAAACCAAGGTACCTTGTTCACGACTCTAATACACACTTCCAACATCACAGTTTAAGGGTTGGAAATTTTTAAACCAGATAAAATCGGCTGCTCTAGAAGGCAAAGCTTCATCTTAATTACCACCCAAATATAATCCAGGTGGAAAACAGAGCTATCGAATATGCATCCCTTTTCACTCCTTGATTAAGGAGTGAATTTATATAAGCAGTATATGTATAACCTGTTGATCGGTTTTCCTCATTGCGTGGGCGATGGCAGATTCAGAGCTTATTAAAGAATGTCCTCACCCAAAGTGACTGTGATGTCTATTTTAACTCAGCACATTTAAAATCAGCAATCACTGCAAAGGAAATCTGTCCTGTTCAGGACAGTTCCCCTATTCTTTTCTAAAACAACGGCGACTTGATGAAGAGCAAAGTGGTATGTGGCTATTTTCTTGAGTTTTTATTTTACTACTAGTGAAAGAACAA
Organism: Mormoops blainvillei; assembly: GCA_004026545.1. Taxonomy (NCBI): domain Eukaryota; kingdom Metazoa; phylum Chordata; class Mammalia; order Chiroptera; family Mormoopidae; genus Mormoops; species Mormoops blainvillei. The sequence goes on from PVJD01009634.1 coordinate 42,300, forward strand.
AACCTCAGACAGGACTATTGTCTGGTCCATCTGGTGCCGTATTTCCTCCACACGAGCCTTGTATAACACACACAATATTTCAACTGCAACTGTTGTTTAGTTTTTGAAACAATTGCCTATCAAAGCATCCAGGTTCCACGGATAATGGAGCAAAGCCTTTCCTGCAATTGTGAGCCAGGAAACGCTGGCCCCTTGGCAAGTCTCATGTGTCCTGTTGCTGGTCACCTCCCTCCCTCCTTGCTGGAATGTGTTATTTTTAAGCAGCTAGCCTAACAGGAAGAGAAAGTTGTTACTTCGTTTCATGTGATGCAGACAGGCAGTGGACAGCAAGTGTGTGGCAAGTGTGTACTGGTTCGGGTTGAGCGAATGTTAAAACCACTCACCAGGCGCCGGGTCAGCTCTGCGAGGGAACTCTTCAGTTCCCAACCTAGTTTTGAATCAATAGTAAGTTCCTCATTCCACAGCCCAATGTGTTTTCCAGGCTTGGGAGGACTGAAAAAAATAGCCACAAACTGTACTGAAGGTGCATAGAACTTCATTGTTCTGTACTTATAGGGATGAAAGAATGTTTCATTTTGCAGAGAGCTGCCCTGAGAATAAATCACTTTTAAGGGAACCGCAAAAATAGACACCCATTTGATTTCCTGATGACGAATGAATGTTGAACCAGTACTCAACGGAACATTTTACGGACCACCGTAAACAGAATTATAAAATCTGAAAGAGAAACAATCTTTCATACTTGCCTGTGTAAGAAATAGTAGTACAGCTCTAATCCATCACATCAACTTATATAAAAATTAATCTCTCCTCTTACTTAAATAATTGTTTTTGTCCCCTAAGACGGTTTGCTTTAGAACACAGATCAGTTTTAGGAAAACAACAACAACAAAATATATCCAAGACCTGTTGAATAAAGAAGGCAGTTTCCTTGCTCTTTTTCAACAGAGAGGACTTGTCCCTGGCTTTGTGCCTTTGTTCATGCTGTTCCTTCTCCCAGAAATGCTCTCTTCCCAGCCAGGACTCGGCAGGTCTCCTTCCCCACCCGTATCAGGCCTCTGCTCGTCCCTGACAGTCTGGTGCTGATACAAGATGCCGCGCCCCTCGGTAGGGATCACACTCCACCCCCTTCCTCCCTGCACAACAGGTGGCAGACCCTCAGTCAGTGAATGTGGAACTATCGAAGGAGGCCACCTCTAGGTTCATCTCCCGGACATTCTCATGGTGCGCCCCTGGTTCTAGTTACCATTCCTCCAACGTATCCAAGTAGTTCAAATAAATTAAGACCATGGTGCAGGCACTGTAGTTTAATTCATCTAAAAGATCTCACCTGGGTAAGATGAATCCATAAAAGTCACCCATGAACGTGTGTGTGCGCGTGCTCTCGTTGAGGGGCTGGACACTGAACAAGGAGCTGAGACATAATTATCACTCTTATTCTTGCCTTCAACCGTCCCTTATTTTCCCTAATAATTTAACATTAAGCCATCATGGGTACATTATATAACCATCTACAGCTGCATACCCAAGAGTCAACACGCTTTGAAGCTCACAAACTTGACTAATACTCCCATTCCCTGCACTGCTGACGACGGCCCCCAGCACCGATCCAGGTTGTCGGATCCGTCCACGGCAGTGGTTTTCATTCGTTCTCTGATCAGTCAGGTGTAAGTACTAGGAGAGATGCTGAGGACCTTACATCTCTCCCTTCCGCCAGCCTGTAATCCTTGCTAATTGCTAATGCCATATCTTAGAAAGTTAAAAAAAAAAGAAAAGAAAAAAAAAGAAAAGGATGTAGGAGAGACACTGTTTCATTAAAATTGTATTCCTACTTCAATTTCAGGCCCTCAGACTGGCTCTACAGTTAAAGGAAAGACAGATCGGGCAATTACCGTGTGCAGTGTTTTGCTAATTCCAGCCCACGAGACTCGTAGAACATTCATTGGCTCTGTCCCTCTGAGCCTCTTCGTACCCAAGTGAGGCAGAGTTGACTCTACAGGGTGGGGCAGCAGAGACAACAGTGAGTTTGTTGTCTTCTACCCGCCCCGTGAGAGAATTTGTTCTTCATCAGAGACGTAGATGTCTCAGAGGTTTCCCCACGTCAGCCATCGATTTGCGTTTACCTTTGTATATTCTCTCCTTCCTCCCATCCCTGCCCCTACGTGGCTTACCAAGATTTCTGGTAGGAAGAAACTTGCAGTAATAATGAGTTAAATGTTTCCACTTTTTTTCAGGAAGCTCCACATCTGGGTCTTATATTGACAGAACAGAATGTCTAGTGATGTCATGTGGATCACATGGGCCTCCAGGCTTCTTGAGTGTGCGCTCCAGACATGTGGTTACTGCACAGGTCAAGTGACTGGAGCACCCTCATGTGACAGCACTTAGTCTTAACCCAGACCGAAGTCACATGCCCATGCGTACATGCATTCCCTGTACACGAAGCTAGAGTCAACTGACCCTGGCAAAAGATGGACATCGTTTCATGCATCCAGCAACTCATCAACTCTGACCGTTAAATGCCCAGACTCTCCTCCAGGCTCTTCCCTGGCCCTACTCTCTGCAGGGCCACACCTGTGTTCTCTGTCTCTCTAGTCTGTGTTTTCTTGTTGTCCCAAACCCAGGCTGCTCAGGGCAGGGTTCATACACCCATCTGACCTCTTGCCGCCTCCACTTGAATTTCTCACCAACATCTCACACTTATCATGTCTCGGATTTAGATCTTAATCATCTTCTTCCCCTCAAAAACATCTCCCCGCCCTGGCATTTAGCCCAAAGTCCTGACTCATCATTGCCCCTGTCTCTTCCTCATCCCACAGACAACCAGCCACCAGGCTCTGCGGCCCATGCCCGCCTTGGATTGCCCAAGCAGGCAACCTTCGTTCTTTTCTCACTGTGAAAAGCTGTCGCCGAAACTGTTTCTTTAAAAACAATACCAGCGTTTACTCTATTCCCTAAATTCATGTTGCATATTTTCAGGGCATTCTTTTATAAAACACACATCATGTGCCTCAGTTTTACGCTATAAGTCCTTTGTTTCCCATTTCCCCTGGAAACACAATCCTAGATATTTCAAATGCCCTCCATTGCCCACCGTGATCTGGCTCTGCCCACCTTTTCTACCTCCTCTCTTAGCACCGTCCTCTCAGTTTTCATCGTCGGGCACGACAGTGCCAAACCATCTGCCCAAAAGGCTCTCCCAGGCCACTACAGCCCAGGTACCCGTACATATTCTCCAGGCGTCAGCATGATTGGCACCTCCTTTGGGAAGGCAGGCCGGCTGCCTGTTAAATACTTCACCACACTCTTGATCTTAAGAGTTTCGAAAATGTATAACAAACTGAAAGATTATTTCCAATTTTGCTTATGTCCTACTGGCCCATCCTATTGCAAGTCCCACGTAGGCAACACATCCTGGTGACCATGGCCACTTCTATGTCTCCAAGGATCTATTGTAGTGTTTGATAGATTGGAAAGACTCAAATATTTGACAAATGGATGAAAACAAAACACAACAGTCTTTGAACAACTATTATGGCCAAGTCCGAGTTCCCCAAGCTGGTGTTTCAATTTTGTGATGTCCATTCAAAATTTTTAGCTGACAAGGGAAAACGTGAGTAATGTCTCCTGGCAAATCATTATCCTTTCTTTCATTGCTCTCTGTTTAAAAGTGATTCCTCACCCTTAAAAAAAATAAAAAAGAAAGAAAAAAGCCTTTTGGTAAAGAGTTCTAATAAATACTGGCTAATAAAACAATGACTGTATCAAACAAGCAAATTGAGAGAAATAAAGCAAAAACAGGGAGAGAAAGAAAATCTAAAACGACATAAAGAGATTCCTACAACTTTGAATTTAATGGAGACCTGAGAGGACACGGTTCTATTGGAAGGATAGCAGAAAGCACATCAGATTCAGTTATTAAAAACAACAACAATTATAAAGAGGAGAAAAAAGTGAGACCACTGTAATAGCATAATCAATGAAATATAGAAGACAACAACAACAACAATTAAAACCAGCATCTGCCCCGCCGGAGGAAGAAAAGCTGGTGAAGAAGCAAATGCACTGGAGAACCAACCCCGGGAAGTGGTGGAAGCAGGAATGAACATGGTCCTAGTCTGGGATAGATTTTTCAGCTGTCACAAGAAATAGACACGCGTTGCGGTCCACACGGGGGGCAGGGCGCGATGCTGAGCTGGCAGGAAGAGGCGGCCCGGAGCCCAGCCCGTGAAGGGCGGGCAGGCCTGGCTCACACACTGTAACAATCACACAATCGGCAGAGCTGATAAAGACACATCTGCTCTCTTTCCTTGTACACAAGACAATAAATGCTTCTAGTTAACTTCAGGTCTTACCCATGGAAACTTTGATAGTGCAGATGTAAAATAAATTAAGACAAGACGAAAGGAGGCAAATTTATTGGGAAGAAAAGCAAATGCAAATTTAGGAAGCTCAGCATGTAGGTAATTGAAAGCAGGGAAGGAAATTGTTTCTAGATAGGATTCTAATTCACACGGTTCAATTTTCCACTGATAAAGTGTAGCACAGCCCTGAGACTGAGACGTTTGATTTAATAAGCAAAGTGCTTCGGAGGAGAGCGATGCATTTCCATGGCTCTCATAGGGAACCAGGCTATTATCCCCTTTGGGCAGGATTTTCTGGGTATTAATTAGTTTTTAAGTAATTTATTTTTTTTCATCATTAAGCTCTGTGAATTTTCTCAATTTTATGTTATTTTTGTACTAAAAGCCCATTTCACATTGTATGTGTGTAAATCCCCATCTGCTGACCTGGGCCTCTACCTTGTTCATCTCTTTTCCTACCCATCCCCCTACCACCCACAGCCCTTCGCTGCCTCTACTTTCTCCTCGTTGACCTCCGCACTGTCCCTTGGCGATATCAAGTCACCGCTACAACAAGGTTTTTGTCCTTTTAACATGTCCTGGCCTGCAGGCCATCCCTGGCAGTCCAGCAGGACGGTATAAAGCCAATGCACGCACTTCCCAGAATGGTGTTTTATAATGCACAAAATTTATAGGATTAAAAATGTCACCAATTATATCGAAATCATATCTTGAAATATTTAAAACTATATATGTTTCATAGTAACGTATATCCTTCTTTATTAATTTCATCAAAATGACCAGATCTAGGGACAGGTCTAACGAAAACCATGATGTTAAATGCTTTTTTTGCTTTTTGGTGTAGTAAAGAATGTAAATGGTTTTCATGATGTCTGAACACTGCTACGTAAAATAAAAATATCTGTAAACTGTTTGGCTAACAAAATTACAAGTGCTGCTAGGATTTTTCTGGGCTTTTGATAAAATTCAAAATAAGGGAATTGAATTTCACTTAGAGGTTAATGAGAGTAATATTTTAGGGGTTTTTTTTTCCCTAAATCGAGGTCATAGACTGAGTTCTGAGTGAAAGTCCAGGTTAAAAGCTCTTGGTTAATTAAACATTCTTTTCTCAAGTGTCTGCTTTACTCACAACTCAAGTCCTTCAATTCTCTACTTAAGTGCCCTATATTAGAGGGTTTTCCCTGAACACCTTAAGTAAAATAACAGCCCTGTGTTAGGCTTTTTCTATCTTCCTTACCCTATTTATTTTTCTCCATCGCACACGATGACCTACTTTATATTCATTCATTTATTTTATGTCTCCCCACTGGTATTTAAGCTGTTTGAGAACTGGGTTTCTCGTTTTTGCTTTTTCGATCACTGCCACATCCCCAGAGCATTGGGCAGTGCCCGGTGCAGACCGGGTCCTCGGTGCATCACACGCTGAATGTATTGGATGAATGAAGGCTCTTTCAGCGTGGTCTCTAAAACTCTTTAAGATTTCACCTCAGATGGTCCTGCTAGTCCCATCTCGTGCTGCTCCCTTCTTGACTTACACTGCCCTGGCCACACTTGTCTTCTCTCTGTTTGTGGCAGGAACCGAGTGCCATCCTGCCAAGTGCCATCCTGCCTCAAGGTCCCCCCGCTCTGGACATTTCAAACTCTCTGGACATTTCCATCTCTTTCCCTTCCACTTGGCCTGGTGAGCCCGACACACCCTGTGAGTCCCAGATGTCTTTGTTTCCATTGCGGGAGGCAGATTGCCCTATGAGGCACACTTAGAGGTGATTCCATACTTCCTTCATGACAGTTTTCAGGGATGTAATTAAATGATTATTTGCATAATCTTTCATCCGATGTCTGTTGTCCAAGCTAGACTTTGGCTCACTGGAAGCCAGTCATCTACCTTTAGAAGTACCCAACCAACATTATAAAAAATAAAATGAATAAACCAAGAAGTTACCAAGACTACCATCTACAGATTTTTCTAAATGTAAAACTTGGAACATAATAACAACATTAGTTGGCCTAGCTTGAGCAATCATTGCCTGCACCTGTTGTCTTTGAATTAAATTCTAATGAGATGGCAGAGACCACTCATAAATATTTATGAAGACAAGGAGTTGGCCCAAACTGGCCCCAGGCTGCAAACCCTAAGTGATGCTATTTCTCGTTCAGAAGCTTTCCAGTACAACAGCCATGGGTTCCTCCCTAAAGTGTTGCCAAAAATTTGATCCCCAGAAGGAGCTTCTTTCCTAGCTTGATTAGAAAGCCTGAATTTAGCAGGGACTCAACATGTTCGTATAATTTCAGCTCAGAGGCAAGAAACTTCTTTATTTTATCCTTGAGCCACTAGCTTTCAGTAAACAAAGTGTAAGAGCTATGCTTCACATGAAGTAAGTCGTGTAAACAGAGGGGTTGCGTCTCTCCTTCAGTTCTGTTGTTTATAATCACGGTTAGGACAGTGATGTTGATGCTTAAGAGTGATGGGCATTCAACGCCGACGTCTAAAGGAAAGGAGGTTTTAAAACCCAGAACGAAACCAAGCTAACAAATCAGCAGTGTTGTTAGCTCTCAAGAAACAGAGGTTAATAAATTTGAGGGACAGCGCCTCAATACGATTTTCTGTCTTCATCAAATGCCTCCAGGTTTTCTATCAGCAATACAGGCATTTTGCCACATTTCTGGACTATTTTATTACTATCTGTCCAATTGTAATTAGCTGTTTGGGAATTTTTCATGCCATGATGCTCTGTCTTTAGTAATTGTCAGCAGACTAGACCTCAGAGCCAACATTTTGAAGGGAGTCCTGTGGAGCGGAAGGGCAGACACTGTTATCTCTACACAGGACAGGAAAAGTGAGTCAAGAAAAGTTAAGTGGATTATTCTGAACTTGAATTCCAGGTGATTATTTGAGAGTGGAAAAATAACAATCTGTGTCAATGTTATTACTTAGAAGTAGTTTTCACTTCCATCTAATGCTTTGGAATAAAAAGCAAATGTACCCAAGAATCTCTTGAAAGTTATAGAAATATTGTTAACTGTAAAAGAGAATTTGCTTGTGGTTTGTTTGTTTTTTACAAATTAGAGCTTTTTAAATAAAGACAAGCTGCTCTTGACGTGGTTGTAAGTAAAATGAAGTAAACCACTGAAAAGATGGAAACTATTTTGAATAATAATTAATAGGTATATTCCTGAATTATTTTTGTAGCAGTTTAGAAATTTCCATGAAAAACAATATACTCAGTTAGTATACCTCTGAAAAAAATAATGATTAGCATAGAATTACATGTTTCATACTTGAATTCTGTTGTCACAGTGAAGTCCTGACACTGTCCTGTTGCATTAAGAGGAGACCCAAGGTTGGTGTGTTCATATGTTTACAGGCACATACGTGTACGTAATGTTACTTCCAAATATTTAGCGTACTCTATCGTGGGATCACTGAAGCAAGAGTTACTTTTGCCCTGTGTCATCACACACATCCTCATACAGACTCCCCACACCACCCCCATACACAAGTTCACAAAGCTAGTTTTGAGAAAAGTCAGATAAAATTTTTTTATGATAACTTATCTGTACTGCACAATATAAACAACTAAGCTTCCAACCAGTAGGAAACAAGTGATAAGTCATTTCTTAGCACGGTAGCAGTTCTGGAAAAAAAAAATTCTTCAGTTTGCCTTTGTTACAGATCTGTGCTCATAGAGGTTTTCTGCAAGTCGAAGTGTGAGTTTGGTCCACTTTTGACCACCTACCTTAAACACAGTTTTGTTCATCTGGTGACAAATCAATTGCGAAACAACTGCTTATCAAAAACGCCATCTGTAAAGCCAAACCAGCAATCGGTCTCATCAGCTTCACTATGTTCCATTGCATAATGCTTTAGTAAAGGTTGAGGAGAAGAAAGTTTATCCTAGAATAATAGGAACAGATGATTGTGAGGAGGCAGAGAAAGGAAGGGTTCAGAAAGGACGGTATGCGGAAAAAAGCTTTTGGAGAACAGGAGATATTTTCAAGGTAGAAATTAATTGACGAGACATCAACAAAGCGTCAAGGAAGTGAGATCATAATACCCACCCTGTGTCACAGAGCAACAGCCAGATATGCCAGAGGGGAGAGACAGAGGGAATATAATATACAAACTATAGTATATATATATATATAGACAAGTCTTAACAGATGACACACCATAGACTAGATCTTGAAACATGAATATACATTAAATCAGCCGTGCATTTTTTAAAAGAAAAAAAAAATAAAGTGCAGCTCTACTTACTCTCCAACCACATACACAGCAGAGCAACGTCACCGAGAAAGACATCTGAGCTGGAAATCAGCTGGGAGCATCTCCTCCCATCTTCTCCTCTTACCTGCCCCCACTGCCTCAGCCTGAGCTGGCAGCGCTGGGCCAGGCACAGGTTACACGGACGGCAGCAGGGTCCCCGAGCCGACCCTGCGGCTGCTGCGGCCAGGGAGCCCACAGGCAGCGTGCGGTCACACCCACACAGAGGGCACCCTGGCTGCAGCTTTCGGTGAACACGTGTGAGCATTCAAATTTTCGGGGGCAGAGACGGTCAGAGAATGTTTGAGAAACAAGAGATTCAATCCCTTCTTTTTGCAGAGCTATTTTGTACAGAACTACCCTTAAGAAATTATCTAAATTCAGGGTTTTGTTTTTCTGAGTAGGTTATCTAAACTAAGGTGAGAATCTCTGGGAAATGGGATGGAGTTCTAGGGCTTTGGGGAGGAAGGAATGCGGCCTCTGGTACACAGGAGACCCTGAAGGGGTAGAAGTACAAAGGATCAGAATATATTTCATAAAAATTTACTTGAAGGTGGGCATCTCTCCCTAAAATCTTTAGTGAAATCCCTATTACTTGCCGTAACATACTGCGGTTGGACCGTTGGCACATATGGGAGGCCAAGCAAATACGGATTCAAACTGGATTTTTGTAAATTATAAAGAAGTATTATGTCATTTATTGAAAGAAATATTAGGTGTTAATTAAATATAAACCTTTGTATATGAAGCTTTTAGTAGACATAGCTCAGGAAAATAAACTTAATCCCTAATTTTCTGGAATATAATTTTAAAAATTTGAAATAAAAAATTCTAATAGTAGGAAATATGGTTTCTTCTTTAACTTTTTTTTTTGGAAGGGGGGCAGATGGGGAAAGTTCTTATAGTTATTTTTTCATAGGAGGAATACAACAGTGATATGTGTAGCCTACAAGTCCTGTTTGAAACATGTCCATTTTGCTTGGCTTGGATTGTGATTTCTTGTTGAGTACTTACTGTGTGCTTGTCATTCGAGCCTGTGACTTTGTACCAGTGCAGGCATTCGATGGGGGCTCTGAAATAGGGCAGTGCGGCCAGCTCCAGGGAAGGGTTTGACGCGCGTTCTCTCATTCCGTCCTTACTCCGTTCCTAAGAAGCAGGTGCTATTATCTGCATCTGGTGGGTGTAGAACCTGAAGTGCAGAGAAATACCATGTCCAAGGTCCCAGAGTGACGGGACAGCTGGTCCTCGTGGTTGTCCGTACAGTGCCGTCCTGCCAGGAAGGGAACTGTGGTGCGTGGGCGTGTCCCCATGTCAGATCTTAAGAAAACTACTCCACACTCCTGAGGTTCGGAGTCAGGAGGCTTTCAAAACCGCACTTGAAAGTGTAACTGTGAAATGAAATGTTTCGCCCCTAGTAAACATTAGCGCTCTCCCACCAAAGTGGCTGCCACTATTTCACCCAAGTTATCTACAAACAGAAAGAAGTTCCAGGTTCAATGACATTTCAATAGTTTATGATGGAGATCTTGCTTTATTTTTCTTTAATTACATGTATATCAATGTATGTATATTGTGTATATTGTGTCTTCTTTGTAGATTTCATGTCTGTTGCTACCAAGCTGATCATCTTTTCTGAGAAAAAGAAAATATCTCTAAAAAGATAACCCCTGATTTTCTCGAGACTCTAGATCTGAGTACTTTGCTCCCCACAGCTCCTCTCTCTGCTGTCACTTTCCGGGTGTTGCGCTGAATTCAGGTTTGGTCTGTCTCCACTCCTTTCTTTGTATATTCTTTGGGTACAAACCCCCCATATAATACTAACCTGAGACGGGTCCCAGGCTAGGCTGACAGGGAGCATTTCTTCGGCCTAACGTTTGGGCCAAAGAAGGCACACACCATAGGAAAGAACGTGTTCATTTTTCTGTGTCCTTTCCCTAATTCCTTTTTCAAAGATTCTTTGGCCTCTAATGTTTCTGAGCTACATCACTCGATACACTGAAGGGGGACTATTCAAATTACTGCTTGCGCCCCCAACCCTCTCTTTTTCTTTGTTTAACACCTTCTATCGCTACCCTTCTAGAGATTTGTTATAGTAACACCAAGACTGTCCTGAAAATAAAGTCATATTTAAGTAATGATATGATCGATACTTTTACCAAAAGTCTCAATTAAGGTGCCCTGAAACCCATTCATTGAGTTTACTGGAAATGCATTTTTGAGAGTACAATAAGTTATAAACATTCTTGTAGTTGGCACGATGGAGACTGCAAGGGCAATTTCTCCCCTGTATCAGAACTGGGGCTCTTCCATTTCTCCTTGCCAGTGGCACGAATGAGATTTCATCCTTTGAGCTCTCTGACCTGTGTTTCCTGATCATGCCCCTTTCTTTCTTCACAATAGCTGGTTACACAGCTTTGAGATAGATACTTGGTTCACTCCTAGAACGTGCACGAAGTTTCATGACCTGTCATCCCTGTGGGTCTCACCCTGCTGCATTTCCTTTTATTTTTTTCTACCATAATGCCATGCCTCATTTTTCTCACGTAACTTAACTTTATTTTGTCCTGCAGACGTCTTAATCAGTCTTCATTAAAACTTTCTAGAACACAATAGGGTATATACATTGTATTTAATTAAAGGCACTCAACAGTGGAGCTTCCAAGGTTAGAAAAAAGAACATTTCCATGTGATTACATCAACAGTTTAAAATGTATAAAAAGGAATAAAGTAACTAGAAAAATATAGATCCAAAAGGACACTTAAGTTCATGAACAAATTCACACCAACCTCCTTAATTTTTTTTAAAGTTTTATGATGTCTAGATTGGGGGGCGGGGGGTATCTAAATAAAGTTTTATTGGAACTCAGCTAACAACCATTCATTTACATATTGCCTGTGGCTACTTCCAGCTCACCACAGCACGGTTAAGGGCTGCTGACAGGAGAACATAACGCCTACAAATCCCAAAATATTTACTGCCTAGCCAGTGAAAGAAAGAAGTTAGCTGACCCCTTGCCCAGATGATTATGTCAAACTTGCTGAGTTCTTTCCCACCAGTGAGGGCCGCGCCTGCACCGTGCCACCTATGGTGAGTCCGGGAGGCCCCAGCCAGAAACATGTTCCAGTGCATCTGGTAAAAAAATCCCTGACCAATTATTTCAGCATCAGTATTACTTACGACACAGTCCCCCAGGACCCAGCATACCTACTCATCGGGGACAGTTATTTATTGTAGGGAATGTGTGCAAACATAATTCACATTTCTATTTATGCGGGTTGAATACCCAGACAATGTACAATAGATTTATTACGTAACAAAACTATTCCACATACGTGGAGAAACTGTTCAGTTTTCCTAATGGACTTACACGTTATATAGCTCATATAAGTTAGTCTTCTACTAAAAAAATATAAAAAAGGGCATTAAATTTGTCAGGAGACCAGAAATTCCCTAGTAGACACAAAATGGACAACCTCTGTTTTGATCAGCTTAATCCAAATACTTATCTCGCAGAAGCAAAGCCATCTTTTTCCAGCCATATCACATGTGTGTCTGAGTCTGTTTGGGAAAGGGCTATGAAACCTAAGGGGAGTTATTATGTTACTGATGAAAAGCTCCAATCTGTAACACATATGTGCGTTGCAGTATATAGTATCTGCTTATTTTCATTAAATTGCATTAAATGCTTCAATCTGTAACAGAGTCGTCTTCCTTAGGAAACATATACTTGTGGAATTCTTTGTGGGATCCTCGGGATCCCTTTACCATGTGCCATGGCATTCGCCACCCCCCCCCCCCCCCCCCCCCCCCCCCCCCCCCCCCCCCCCCCCCCCCCCCCCCGCTCAGCTCACTCCTTCCTGTCCCCTGCTGTATTTATTAAGACAGGGGAATTTTTCCTTTCTCACTCAAAGATTTTGCTCTCATCCCTGAGCTACTGTTTTTGAACTAAAAGAAAAAGCAAGAGACCATATATTGAGGAAACATTGTACAACTACTAGAAATTATTACATGATATCTGTTTTCTCACTTAAAGGGAGACCAGAAGTTTTCCCTCATTTTTTTTTCTTCTAAACTACTGTACTTAAACCTAAGCTGAGACTTGAAGTAGAACAAAGAAAGCCGGTATTTTCCAAGCTGGGAATTTCACTATTCATACATATTCATTAAGTAGGTATACAGAAATAAATGATCAGTTTTTTTTTTTTGGCAAGCTTCTGTTTTCTGCTTCAAGGCATACAGTCCATACAAGATTTTTTTAAAAGAGTTGGTTTCTTTAAAATTTTTTTCTTTAACATACTTTGTGTTAGGCTAGAAGAAAAAAATGCAAACATACTTCAAATTTTAAATATTATTTTATAATATACTTTTGTAAGCATCTGATAAAGTACAGAGGCTAACCCTTTCACTTCTTCTAGGCTAACCACGCATGCATGAATCCATTTCGACGTTAGAGATCCAGACAGATGGTAAATGCTAAATGAACTTTCTTCTTAATTAAACTTAAATTCTTGTCCTCAAACCCATGTTTTCCAAGTTTTCCCCTTTAGTAACTGAAAGTCATCATCATGTTAACTTTGAAGGAGAAGGACCCAATTTTGTGAAATATAGAAATGAAAGATACAAGCTGTTATGCACATATAGTTTGTACATTGAAAAACAAGTGAGGTGTCAGAAAAAAGGACCTTAGATGAACTTCCATTATTGCTTAATAATTCCAAATACAAACACATAGGGGACACTTGCTTCCTAGAAAGAACAGAAAATTCTGGTGAGGGTGTGTGGCATGGTGTGAGGCACGCAGTGGCATCGAGACAGTGTCTAACTCTGGAAATGAAGTAAGTGTGTGGAGATTGATGAGATTGTTTCCTCTCATCTGGGGGAGTCATTGGAACAAGCAAACTCACACGCACAGTTTAAAATCTCCTGTTTACACCCAGCCAAAGGGTTGCTGCTGCTCTGTCGCGGCCGCCGCCTGGTGCAGGATCTCAGGAAGGTGTCAGCGATGACAGGTACAGCCCTGACCTGCAGGTGCTCATTGGCATAGGCACAGCCACCCTCTGGTTTCCTCTGGCCACCTCTGGGCCAGAGGGACCTGCATCGGACAGCAGGGAGGGAAGGACTTCCTTGCACGTTGGGGTGCTTATGGTAAAGTCAATAAGCCGTTCTTACCAAGTTCGAGTGGAAGATAATACTTGTTGTTACTTATAGGTTTAATGCCTTAGAATATAGCTCACCTGCATGAAATACACAATTCAGAATTTATTATTAATACTCATGGTAATTATAATGATTAATAGCATAATAATAGTACTCATATCAGGCACTATTCTAAGCAATTCACACACATTTAACTTTTTTAATCTTCAACACTTCACAATAAGCCTGGGGCAAAGAAAGCTGGAATAATTTGTCCGAAGCCACAAAGAAAGGAAAAGCAGACTGTCTTCAAGTCCAAACCACTACCCAAGCTATATAAAATAAATATATATATATACCTTGAAATCTCAGATTTTTATCCAAACCCCTTGAGCATCAGCATTAACTGCAGTTTCTAAAGGGGGGGGGGGTGGGCAGGACTCAAGAATACTTGTTTCAATGAATGAGTCAAATTGTTGAAGGCTGTGGACAGCTGTGTTGAAAAGCTCCAACTCCAACTAGGATTTGAACCCAGAGTTTGTGGTCCTGTAGAAAATCTTGCTGCCTCATTTCCTATTCTGTTATGTGGAGATTATGTTAGAACCTACCCCATGGAATCACTGTGGTGACTAAATGAACTAATATGCATGATGCTCTTAGATAGAGCCTGGCATATAAGAAGCACTATGTAAATATAATCGATGATTATGGTTATGGCTGTTACGAGTTAAATCGTATCTTAAGATGATACATTGCCATCCTAATCCACAGTGAACATGAACTTCTTTGGAAATAAGGTCTTTGCAGATGTAATCATATTAAGATGGGGAGGTGCTAGATGAGGGGATCCCTAAATGCAGCTCTGGTGTGCCCATAAGGAAAGAGAGATCGGGAGACAGACAGACACAGGGAGGAAGGACGTACGACGACAGAGGCAGAGACTGGACGACGTTGCCACAAGCTAAGAAATGCCACGGGCCAGACCTGGGGAAAAGCAGGAAAGCCCCCTTGTCCTCTGGGGGAGCACGGCTCCACCTACACCCCAATTTGGGACGTCTTGACCCCTGACTGTGAGAGAACAGTGTTATTACTGTGAGGTTTCAAGTTGAAATGTATTAATTCAGTCAAAAATCTCTATGAGCTATTATAGGTCAGACAGCATGGCAATCTAAAATTGCATGGCTTAAAATATCTTTGTTGAAATACGGTCTCCTCATTATCAGCCTTGAGTATTTTAGAATCAGAATGTGAAATCTGGAAGTGAAAGTGAAGTTTATGAATTTGAAATTGTCCACACGAGTCGCTGCCAGTATCTCGTTACGGTTTCCCACGTCACACGTCGCAGATGGCAAGTGTCAGTGTCTGTCACTCCGAGAAAGCCCCCGAAGAAGCAAACTAATAGGGATTCAGCACGTATTTCTGGAGGATCATGCCATTTTGAGGCCTGGAAATTCATTTTATTACTTGGGGCATTCTGGTTAAATTATTTTAAAGATTTTTCTCTTTGATCCACGTATCAAGAATGTGTTTTCTTCTGCTCATTCCCAGAGAAAAGGCGATGAACAGTCCTGGCAAAGCTTATCATTTTTCCCAAACTGTAATATGGTAAATTAAATATTGTGATTTAAATTGGACTATCAGATGAGATGACTTCATGCATTCCAGATCTGAGAATGAGTTCATGTTCTCTTTTTGGGCCATGACAAAAGAAAAGTATTTTATTCATGTGAAAGAATATGGAGAAATAAATTATTTTTATGGTGTGGTGCAGAGGTTGCTAGCTGTACACTTCTATTATGCTTGAGCCAGTATGTGTTTTGGGGGTGATTTGTTATGTCAATTAGCCTATCCTAAAAAAACACTTTGCAATTCTCAGTTGGTCATTACATCAAGCAAAATACACAGTATGAAAACAGCTAGACTAAGAAAAAAAAAAGAGACACTGATATGAGTGTTTTATATTCCCATTATGAGCTATCTTTCTTTGAATTCAGCCTTCAAGGTCAAACACCATTACATCAAAATTTTAATTCTTGGAAAGATGAGAAAGACAATTTTCACACATTTGGGTGTGTATGTTCATATGTGCACTTGATTGAGTCTTTCTAAAATCAATATTGTAAGTTGATTTGTGTCATCTAAAGAACAGCTTTAGTTCCATCTGATAAAAAGTGGTGTTTTTATATAAAAAAATAGATTATTACTCTTACTTTTTTCAGAGATGAATTCAGATTTTATAGTAATTGTTAGCCTTTGCCAGTGCGGCTCAGTTGGTGGATGCACAAAGGTCGCGGGTTCCATTCCCGGTCAGGGCACGTGCCTGGACTGCAGGTTTGATTCCAATCAGGGCAGGGAGGGGAGGCGGCCAACCGGCATTTCTCTCACGCCGATGTTTCTCTCCCTCTCTCTCTCCCTCCCTTCCCCTCTCTCTAAAATTGATAGGCATGTCCTGGGGTAAGGATAAAAAATTAAGTAAATTATAATAATGATAAGTCAGTTAAAAGTAAATCAGGAAGATTAAACTCTTCAGAAGCAAGACAATGTCTAAAATTAGATACATAAGCATGTAAATCTGGGGGGAAAGTATGGTCACTGATTTTTGATTTATTTGTTTAAGGTAAACAATTATCTCATCAGATTTTGAAAGATCTTTTAAGAAGTATAGTAGCTAAACTGTTAATTTGGCTTTGCCAAACACTACATTTCCTTACACAGTTCTCCCCCCTCCTTCCTCTTTACTAACCTGCTTTCTCAAAAAGAAGAGAGAAATGGCAGCCACGAGTTCCTTTATCCGCTTGTTCACACGAAAGCATTTAGGAAGTCCCCACACATGCAGGCACTGGGGGAAGGAGTAGAAGGAGACAAAAAAGGGAACTGGTATTCGTTCATTCAAAGGCTTTGACGGGAACACACAAAAGAATTTGTACATGGGAACGGAGGTTTCTGCTTCCCTGCATGAGCTTGCCTTGACCCAGGTCTCAGCTCTCAAAGCTCTTCTCGCTCTGGGGGAACCACAGACCGGAGGAACTAAGTCAGAGACACGCTTTCCCATCATAAAGGACATATGCCAGCCTCAGTGAGCTCAAACCACAGTAAATGCTACCAAGCCGATGTGTTCAGGTATTTTAGGAAAAGCATGGATAAGAAATTGCAGTGAACTTCCAGCCAAGATGGAGGTGTGGGTAGATACACTTTGCCTCCTCGCACAACCAAAAGAAGGACAACAAATTTAAAAACAAAAAACAACCAGAACTGCCAGAAAATGAAACTGTATGGAAGTCTGACAACCAAGGAGTTAAAGAAGAAACATTCATCCAGACCCGTCGGAGGGGTGGAGATGGGCATCCAGGGTGGAAAGGACATGTGGCAAGGCAGCAGCTGGCAGACCAGCAATCCCACATTTGTGTGTGGATAAAGTGGGAAGAATAATGAGGGAGTGAGAGAGACCACGCAATCCAGGGTTCCAGCAATGGGAACAAAGCCTCAAACCTCTTGCTGTAAAAATCTGTGGGGGTTGGGGTTGACAGGAGAAACTCCCAGTCTCACAGGACAGTCCCTTGGAGGGACCCACTGGGTTGTACACAGGCCCCCCAACCTGGGAATCTGCTCCGGAAGGGCCCAATTTGCTTGTGGAGTGAGGGAAGTGACTGAAAGCAGGGTGAGAACCAAGCAATTGGCATTGTTGCCTCTCTGACCCCAACCCCACATATAGTGCCATGGCAGTAAAGAGGATTGTCCCACCCTGGTGAATAGTAAGGCTCCGCCCCTTCCAACATAGCAGAAGCACCAAGATAAAGAAATATGGTCCAAATGAAAGAACAGATCAAAGCTCCAGAAAAAATACAACTAAGTGATGAAGAGGTAGCTAACCTATCAGATGCAGAGTTCAAAACACTGGTAATCAGGATGCTCACAGAAATGGTTGAGTATGGTTACAAAATGAGGAAAAAGTGAAGGCTATGCCAAGTAAAATAGAGAAAAATACACAGGGAACCAACAATGAAGGGAAGGAAACCGGGACTCAAATCAACAATTTGGAGCAGAAGGAAGAAATAAACATTCAACTGGAACAGAATGAATAAACAAGAATTCAAAAAAATGAGGAGATGCTTAGGAACCTCTGGGACAACTTTAAATGTTCCAACATCTGAATCATAGGGGTTCCAGAAGGAGAAGAGGAGGAGCAAGACATTGAAACTTATTTGAAAAAATAATGGAGAACTTCCCCAATCTGGTAAAGGAAATAGGCTTCGAGGAAGCCCAGGAAGATCAGAGAGTCCCAAAAAAGTGGGACCCAAGGAAGCACACACCAAGGCACATCATAATTACATCGCCCAAGATTAAATATAAGGCGAGAATCTTAAAAGCAGCAAGAGAAAAGGAGACAGTTACCTACAAAGGAGTTCCCATAACACCATGAGCTGATTTCTCAAAAGAAACCTTACAGGCAAGAAGGGGCTGGAAAGAAGTATTCAATGTCATGAAAGGCAAGGACCTACATCCAAGATTACTCTATCCAGCAAAGCTATCATTTAGAATGGAAGGGCAGATAAAGTGCTTCCCAGATAAGGTAAAGTTCATCATCACCAAGACCCTATTGTATGAAATGTTAAAGGGACTAATCTAAGAAAAAGAAGATCAAAACTATGAACAGTAAAATGACAACAAACTTACAACTATCAACAACTGAACCTAAAAACAAAAACAAACTAAGCAAACTGCTAGAACAGGAACAGAATCACAAAAATGGGGATCACATGGAGGGTTATCAGTGGGGA